>JAVYIG010005230.1:0-141747 GCA_035222895.1 Strongylocentrotus droebachiensis
TGAAAATAAATCCTCACAATCGGTTTCCTGGGCAAAGTAAGAAAGGACGATTCTGACTATTACTCATGCTTTAATTTGTCCTCGCTTGGATATTGGTAATGGCCTTTTGTTTAGTTTCGCCTCACAACCTACTCGCAAAATTACAAAAAATTACAGAATGCTGCTGCTCGTGTCGTGGACCCCTGTCCAAACAAGTACAGTCCCTTTTGACCACATTGCGAGACAAACGAATATCACTAGCGATATTTTTTCGATACTATATCCGCAATGAGTAATATATTTAGCATTAAGTACAGTCACATCACACCCGTCCTCAAATCACTCCATTGGTTGAAAACAACACGTTGAACGTGTTGTTTTCAAGATTATTTTGCTCTTATTTCACTGTATACATGGCTCTGCTCCGCAGTACAAACAACGGCTTGATTAAGCATTACTTTCCTTCTAGACAGCTACGTTTCTCAAAACTCTGGCTTACTTGTTAATACTCCTAGGGTTAAAAACAAAGTGGGGGGCGAACCTTCGCTCATGCTGGGCCTTCATTATAGAATACTCTCCTTCAATGGAATAAGAATAGCAGCTCTGCTGAAGTGTTAAAAAACAATCTTAAGAAATATCTGTTTTAATTTAGCTTATAATTGATTACCATAACCTTTCATGTCTGTACCTTTCCTATTGCACTTTGTATAAATGTATCAAGTACGTATTTCATCTATTGCACAAGCTGCGCCTTGAGCATTTGACTGTCAAGTGGATTTGGTGCCTTATAAATCTTATGTATTATTATTATTACAATGCAATCATACCAATGTTCAATTAAAACGGGTTTTTGGGGGTACGACAAAATGTTGTGGTGCAAATAAAGATAACTTAAGCTCCCAACAACCTCACCGCCCCCTCCCCATCCTTACTGTTTACGCCCTGATTAGTATAAGTTGTTGTATCTATGCGCCCCAAGAAAAGAAGACGTGCTGTTTCTCTCGTGTGTCTAGTTATGGTGACATTTGATATGTGCCTTTTACATCAGCGCTTATATGTAGGACTAGCCCCCACCCCCTCTCCAATTAATTGCAATCCATCGACTGCGCATAATTATAGCCAATTAAAGATTACTGGAAAAAGACGAAGAATAACAAGAAGAAGAAAAAGAAGAAGAAAAAAAGAAGAAGGAGAATTCAAAGTTTCAATTCAAAGTTTATTGAACACTCTTCATAAAAACATTTAAAACATACAAATACAGAATGGAATAATAAAAAAACAAGCAAGTGATAACAAAATACAATGGCAATTTATAAGAGCATTTGGGATAGGCAGAAAGGAGGGATTCCAGAAGAAGAAGAGAGGGGAAAAGGAATACCCTTTGGTATTTTAATGTATGTAAACCCCCCTAAAAAAAACCGAAAAACCCCCCCCTTTGGCTTTTTTTTTTTTTTTTTTTTTTTATTATAAAAAAAATAAAAAAAAAAAAAATTCCGATTTTCAAATTTTCGGGAGCAAAATATTTTAAAAACCCCCCCCCCTTGAAAAAATCCTGCGTACGCCCCTGCCCATGAACTTCCACATTACATTCAAACTGTGACGCAGAAAAGCTTTGTTAAAACTAGAAATCAAAATCTCAGCTTACAGATCCATGGCAGAATTGCCCGTAAAAAGTGTTAAAAGTGATATCACTCTCCATTCACTGCCAATCAACGGGTACATTAATGACCGAGATTGTAAGACAACGCGAAAATTGATGACGTAGTTAACGGGGGAGATATGAGTACAAGAAAGTTGCTCTTTTAAAACAGGATGTGAAATTTAATGTTGACCTATAGATATAAATGGATAATTAGGGGGGAAATGGAAAATAAACCATGGTCTATACTTGGTGAGAAATACAATCCGACGCCAAATATCAACCTCAAAGATCCGTCCCTGTTTTAATGATAATGAAAATAATATGTTTTATATTGCACGTAGGATATTTTCTATGGAAAGGGAACTGCTTTTTGTTTGATTTTCCTAAAATACATCATTCGATCTTGCAAACACATCCGGCCGCTAGGAAAGCACGTCTGGCTGCTAGACAAGCCAGTGAGACAAACTTCTGTATCGTGTAGCAATCAATTCGTGACATTCCAGTACCATAATAATTTGTTGTGCTCAAATTTCAAGTTCAAAATTCATTTTATTTCCATTTCTCGTAACAAAAATTCATTTAACAATACATTATACATACATATAAGCAAATATATAAATAATACAAAGAATATGGAGGAGCCAGCAGAGGGGCCATTGGCCTTTCAAAGGCTGGGCTCCAATGTCCGCAGATAATAATACAAAGTAAAGAGAAAAGAAACAAACAGGTAGTAAATAAATAAGGCAAATGAGTACAGGCTAATTAAATTATACATAAGATAGGAAATTCCTTCATCAAATAATTTTTGTATTTACGTTTAAATGAGGCAAGAGATGGGCACATTTTTATATCGTAGGTATTGCATTCCAAGTAAGTACTCCGGAATACTTTACTGATCTACGTCAAAGTATCGTATTTTAAACAATGGAATATATAAATCATTAGCATGTCTTGTGTAATGTGGATGAACATCCTTTGTTATTTTGAACATATTATCGAAAATAGAAGGTAACATAATATTAATTGTACATATACATAAATGATCCAACTTGCAATTCATGTATTTGTAATATGGTAAGTACATTTAATTTCCTAAAAAAGCGGTTCAGATGGAGTTCTGGGATGAGAGTTTGTAATTGCACGTAGTGCTCTTTTCTGTAAAAACATAAACTTGATTCAGTAAAGTTTTTTTTGATGATAAATATTGGCCAATTTTTGTATAGACGAAAATAGAATTGATTGGTAAGTAGTGAGATAATTTATCAAAGAATATTAATTCAAAACTGATTTATACGCTTCTTCGTACCGATCGGATTGCTGTTATCAGAGCTATATCAATAATTTTTGCTTTTTTTTTCCTTTCTTACAATCTTCACTCTATAGAAGCCTATATAACACCATTACCAACAATAAACAACAGCTACAACACAACTACGTACAGTATATATCAACACTACTACTACTAGAAAGTAGTAGTAGTAATAATGATAATGGTGATAATAACAGTAATAATAATAATGATAATCCTAATAATGATGATAATAATAATGATAATGATAAAAATAACAATGATAACAATGGTGATAATGAAATATGATTAAATAGTGATTATAGTAATGATAAATATAATAATTTGAATAATAATGATAATAATGATAACACGATTATGATATCATTTATACTACGCCTAAGAGATGAAAACATCAACAATGACATGAAACCTGTATTATTTTCATAATGATTATAAACAGGTTATGATCACCTACTATCAATACTACATACTACATACATACTACATACTATCAACGATGATAAAACCAAGAAGCCTTTTCCAATCGATATCCTAGATATTTTGTGCACTTTATGTATCTCCTGATCTTGAAATAAAAATAAAATTTATGTCAGGAGTGGGGTTCGAACCCACGGCCTCTATACAGAGACCAGAACACCCAATACGACTCTCACTGGTTACGAGAGAAGGTAATCAACCTTGAGTCTGGCGCCTTAGACCACTCGGCCATCCTGACACTGCGTTGACATTATGAATAAAAATGGCATCATTACCCATAATAGCAGTTGGTTGGTTGGTTGGTTTTATTTTCTGTATAAAAAATTCAAATACATACAAGAATACAATTTACAAATATAATACAAAATCAAGAATTAAAAAACGGCTGGAATGCTCTATTTAGAGCCATTATTAAAATGGCTCTGTTCTAGAAGAGCAGAGAGGGGGAAAGGACAATAAGTCGTAATGACGATGATGATAATATTAACACTAATAATGATAATAAGGATAGTGATGATGCTGATAATGATGATGATGATTATAATGATAATGATAATGATAATAATAATAATTGTAATAATGATAGTGATGATGATAACTAAAGAATTATAAGTCTATAATTACAGTAACATCACAAGTAGTAACGATTACGATGAAGTACTACAATATTAATGAAAATATCGCTCTCAATATTTATATTCGATACACAAAATGGCAATCCTCGACCCTGTCAATAAACAAAATAAAAAGCTATGTCAGGAGTGGGGTTCGAACCCACGCCTCTATTCAGAGACCAGAACACCCAATACGACTCTCGCTGGTTTTGAGAGAAGGTCATCAACCTTGAGTCTGGCGCCTTAGACCACTCGGCCATCCTGACACTGGATTCTTATCATGATCAACGTTGGCATCATTAGCCATAATAGAAGTAGGAGGAGGACTTAGAGGGGAAAAGGGACTAGAAGTCGTAATAATGATGATGATGATGAAAGTGACAACGATAACAAGAGTCTATAATAAGCCAGTTCACAGATGCAATCTGCGCATGGGCAGATGAAGGTCATTTGTACCAAAATGGTAAAACCCACAGAGATGAATACTGGATATGCGCTCATGAAAGTTATGTAACATTATTCATGTATGCACCAACGGTACATTCTATGATACGCAGGTTAAAGTATTCTTTTCAAGAGGTCAAACAAAAGGTATTCATGAAGCACGTCTAGGAATTTGGCAGTTATTATTCTAAGATGCTCAAAGTGGAACTTCTCCATGTGTAAAAGATCTGTGGATATTTGGGCTCATTTGTACCATGTGCTATATGTAAACTCCCTTATTACAGTAAAATCATAAATAGTAACGATAACGATGATGTAGTAAAATATTGTTTAAAATCTCTTGCCACAAAGTAGAGAATCAATCACAGGTCGCAATCTTCGGAACTCTACACGCATGACATTACCTCGTATACGAACTCAAAGACGCATGCTTTCTCCCATCCTTACTTCATACAACTTCTGAATTCAACTTCTTAGTTATGCCCTCATAATTATGTTTGCTCTTGCTTGTACCGTTTTCTATCCTGTATACCATTGTGAAGTTTTAAATGTTAATTAATTATTGCATAATGATTATGTCAAGTATTAGTATTGTGATCTCTCGAAGCTGTTTTAATTTGTTTTTAATTTGAATTCCAAGTCCTTTTACTAGCAATGATAGAATTATATATATATAATCATTTATGGTATATTTTAAAAACGTTGTGTACTTCATAGTATTTTGTTCGTGCTCAAATTTTGGACGGTTTATGTTTCATGAACTCACCTCTTTGGCTTTTGATTTGTAATTACTTATGTATAATTATACTCATCACCCCGTTAGTACTGGTGGTTTAAACTTCAAATACATTGTATTACTTTAAGTCTCTGTTTTTTAAAACTTATTAATGATTTAATTTATCCATGTTTTTTTTTTTACCTTGTTAATTTTTTGTTATAAAAATGCATTTTATATTGTAAACTGACTTGTTTAGACTTCGGATTTTTTAATCAGTATTTTTCTTGAATAAAACCAAATATCTATCTATCTATCTATCTATCTAAAATAGCGCTATCAATATTTTATATTCTATAAACAGTTTCCCAAAATGGCAATCCTCTACATTGGTATACTAGTGACCCTGTCAATGAACAAAATAAAAAGCTATGTCAGGAGTGGGGTTCGAACCCACGCCTCTATACAGAGACCAGAACACCCAATAGACTCTCGCTGGTTTCGCGAGAAGGTAATCAACCTTGAGTCTGGCGCCTTAGACCACTCGGCCATCCTGACACTACGTTATTATTATGATCAACAATGGAACCTTTTATAGAAGTAGGAGGACAAAGAGGAAACATGGACTAGAAGTCGTAATCGTGATGATGTTGATGATAGTATTAACACTAATAATACTAATAACGATAGTAATGATGATGTTAATCAAAATCACAATAATAATAATTATTATACTGATGGTGATGATGATGATGGTAGTGACAATGATAACAAAAGTCTTTAATGAAAGTAACATCACAAGTCGTAACGATAACGATGATGTTCTAAAATATTGATGAAAATAGTGCTATTAATATTAAAAATAGGAAACTATGATCATTTTAAGAGGAAATTAAAGGAATACCTAATACTTGACAGTCAGAGAAGAGAAGTGAATGACATGTTATATGATTGAAATTGTTATTCTTCTGTCGGTTCATACTTTTTCATGTTGTATATTATGTTTTCGTACGTTATAGAAATTCTACAAATTCATCATTATTTTCCTCTTCTTCCTTCTCCTCTTTTTCTTCTTCTCCTTCTTCTTTTTCTTCTTGTACTTAATATCATTTCTATCATCAGTTTAATGTTGTTATTATTATCTTTAATAAGTAGTTCTTTTAATTTTCTTATCTGTCTGTAAATATTACTATTTTAATTTATTAATTGTAGGCCTATACATGTCTGTAAGGGACCCCACTGGAAATAAGCTCTCGAGCTTTCGTGGGTTATCCTGTTCAAGCTGACTTATTTTTGATCTGTTATTATTGTATATTGTTGTATGTTGGAAGCTTGTCGAATAAAAATCAATCAATCAATCAATATTCTACAAAGAGGTTGTAATATGACCCTGTCAATGAACGAAATAAAAAGCTTTGTCAGGAGTGGGGTTCGAACCCACGCCTCTATACAGAGACCAGAACACCCAATAGACTCTCGCTGGTTTCGAGAGAAGGTAATCAACCTTGAGTCTGGCGCCTTAGACCACTCGGCCATCCTGACACTACGTTAATATCGAAATCAACAATGGCATCATTACTTATAATAGTAGTAGGAGGTGATGTTCGATGATGATGATAATAATATTAACACTAATAAAGATAATAATGATAGTGATGATAATGATGATAACGATATGATAATTATGACAATATCATTTATACTAAGAGATGAAACAACAAAAATGACATAAAACCTGTATTATTTTCATAATGATTATAACAGGTTATGATCACCTAGATATCAAAAGATATAACAATATAAAACGAGAAGCCATTCCAATCGATATCCTAGATATTTGTGCACTTGACATCTCCTGTTCTTGAAATAGAAACAAAAGCTATGTCAGGAACGGGGTTCGAACCCACGCGTCTATACAGAGACCAAAACACCCAATACGACTCTCGCTGGTTTTGAGAGAAGGTAATCAACCTTGAGTCTGACGCCTTAGACCACTCGGCCATCCTGACACTGGATCAATATCATCATCAACAATGGAATCATTACCAATAATAGTAGGACGAGGAGGACAAAGAGGAGGAAAAGGAGTAGAAGTCGTCATAGTGATGATGATGATGATATTAACACTAATAATGATAATGAGGATAGTGATGATGATGATGATAATAATGATAATGATAATAATACTAGAGATTTTTATGATAGTGATGATGATGGTGATAATGATGGTGACAAGAATAATGATAATTATAGTAATGATAGTGATGATGAGGATGATAGTGACTATGATAATCAAAGTCTATAATTACAGTAAAAACACAAATATTGATGATAACGATGATGTACTAAAATATTAATGAAAATAGAGCTACCAATATTAATAATCTATGAAGAGATTCCCAAAATGGCGATCCTCGAACGTTGGTTGTTGTTGTTGTTGTTGGGTAATTGTTTAATGGCGTACATTCAGTATTGAATATATACGCCATAATTATCTTTAATTTTATAAGGAAAATCAGTTATAAATAAGAAAGCTGAGGATAAAGATTTGTAATGATATAATTAATTAAAAAGTAACGCAATTTTTTAGGAGTCTCTGGATGGTATACTAGTGACCCTGTCAATGAACAAAATAAAAAGCTATGTCAGGAGTGGGGTTCGAACCCACGCCTCTATACAGAGACCAGAACACCCAATATTACTCTCACTGGTTTCGAGAGAAGGTAATCAACCTTGAGTCTGGCGCCTTAGACCACTCGGCCATCCTGACACTGCGTAATTATTATAATCAACAATGGCATCATTACCCATAATAGTAGTAGGAGTAGGACAAAGATTTGGAAAAGGACTAGAAGTCGTAATAATGATGATGAGGATATTATTATTACTAATAATGATAGATAGATAGATAGATAGATAGTGGTGGTTATTTTACCTGATTGCTAAGAAAGCATAAATGCTTGTAGTAAGCAACCAGAAGACCGACGGCGTAAGGTCCTCTCCGAGGACCTGGTAAGGAGGATTAATGCCTTACCAAAGAGCACTATCACATCAACTTGGTTTCAAACCCGGGTGGCCGGATTACAAGACCACTGCTCTACCGACTGATTTATGATAATGATGATGATCGATGATGATAAAAAGGATATTGATGATGATGATAATGATAATTATGATAATGTCATTTATACTAAGAGATGAAACAACAAAAATGACATAAAACCTTTATTATTTTCATAATGATAATCAAAGTTTATATGGTCATATAGATAAGGAAGGATGATCATCTAGATAAGGAAGATTATAACATTGCTATCAATAATGATAAAACAAAAAGTCTTTTCAATCGATATCCTAGATATTTGTGCAATATATGTATCTCCTGTTCTTGAAATAAAAACAAAATATATGTCAGGAGTGGGGTTCGAACCCACGCCTCTATACAGAGACCAGAACACCCAATACGACTCTCACTGGTTTCGAGTTTCGAGAGAAGGTAATCAACCTTGAGTCTGGCGCCTTAGACCACTCGGCCATCTTGACACTACGTTAATACCATTATAAACAATGGAATCATTACCCATACTAGAAGTAGGAGGAGGAGGACATAGAGGGGAAAAAGGAGTAGAAGTCGTAAAAGTGATGATGATGATAATTTTAATACTAATAATGGTAATAAAGACAGTGATAATGATGATGATAATAATGTTTATGATGATACTGATAGTGATGATGATGACGATGATCATGATCGTAATGATACTAATAATAATCGTAACAATGAAAGTGATGATGAGATGATGATATGACAATGATAACAAAAGTCTATAATTACAGTAACATCACAAGTAGTAACGATAAGGATGATGTACTAAAATATTGATGAAAATAGAGATATCAATATTAATATTCTATAAAGAGGTTCCCAAAATGGCGATCCTGGACATTGGTGCACTATGAACAAAATAAATGAACAAAATAAAAAGCTATGTCAGGAGTGGGGTTCGAACCCACGCCTCTATACAGAGACCAGAACACCCAATAGACTCTCGCTGGTTTCGAGAGAAGGTAATCACCTTGAGTCTGGCGCCTTAGACCACTCGGCCATCCTGACACTGCGTAATTATTATGATCAACAATGGCATCATTACCCATAATAGTAGTAGGAGTAGGACAAAGATTTGGAAAAGGACTAGAAGTCGTAATAGTGATGATGAGGATATTATTATTACTAATAATGATAGATAGATAGATAGATAGATAGTGGTGGTTATTTTACCTGATTGCTAAGAAAGCATAAATGCTTGTAGTAAGCAACCAGAAGACCGACGGTGTAAGATCCTCTCCGAGGACCTGGTAAGGAGGATTAATGCCTTACCAAAGGGCACTAGCACATCAACTTGGTTTCAAACCCGGGTGGCCGGATTACAAGACCACTGCTCTACCGACTGATTTATGATGATGATGATGATCGATGATGATAAAAAGGATATTGATGATGATGATAATGATAATTATGATAATGTCATTTATACTAAGAGATGAAACAACAAAAATGACATAAAACCTTTATTATTTTCATAATGATAATCAAAGTTTATATGGTCATATAGATAAGGAAGGATGATCATCTAGATAAGGAAGATTATAACATTGCTATCAATAATGATAAAACAAAAAGTCTTTTCAATCGATATCCTAGATATTTGTGCAATATATGTATCTCCTGTTCTTGAAATAAAAACAAAATATATGTCAGGAGTGGGGTTCGAACCCACGCCTCTATACAGAGACCAGAACACCCAATACGACTCTCACTGGTTTCGAGTTTCGAGAGAAGGTAATCAACCTTGAGTCTGGCGCCTTAGACCACTCGGCCATCTTGACACTACGTTAATACCATTATAAACAATGGAATCATTACCCATACTAGAAGTAGGAGGAGGAGGACATAGAGGGGAAAAAGGAGTAGAAGTCGTAAAAGTGATGATGATGATAATTTTAATACTAATAATGGTAATAAAGACAGTGATAATGATGATGATAATAATGTTTATGATGATACTGATAGTGATGATGATGACGATGATCATGATCGTAATGATACTAATAATAATCGTAACAATGAAAGTGATGATGAGATGATGATATGACAATGATAACAAAAGTCTATAATTACAGTAACATCACAAGTAGTAACGATAAGGATGATGTACTAAAATATTGATGAAAATAGAGATATCAATATTAATATTCTATAAAGAGGTTCCCAAAATGGCGATCCTGGACATTGGTGCACTATGAACAAAATAAATAGCTATGTCAGGAGTGGGGTTCGAACCCACGCCTCTATACAGAGACCAGAACACCCAACACGACCCTCACTGGTTACGAGAGAAGGTAATCAACCTTGAGTCTGGCGCCTTAGACCACTCGGCCATCCTGACACTACGTTAATATCATGATTAACATTGGAATCATTATCCATAATAGAAGTAGGAGGAGGATAAAAAAAGGAAAAAGGACTAGAAGTCGTAATAGTGATGATGATGATGATGATATCGACAATGGTTACAAAAGAATTATTAGTCTAGAATTACAGTAAAACACAAATAGTGATGATAACGACGATGTACTAAAATATTGATAAAAATAGAGCTATCAATATTAATATTCTATAAAGAAGTTCCCAAACTGGCGATCCTCCAAAGTTTTTTTTTTGTAAACGTTTTAGCCCTCCATAGGCTATTCTATTGAGTCAAACAAACATTTTTACAATTCAATAAAATTAAGTCTTTCCTTAACTCAAACAAAACAGAATAATTTCACATTTCTCTCCTTGTTGTTCATACAAACAAATGTTGAAGTGACTGCCATTTAGTAACAAATTTGTTATACATACCAGATATAGAATGAATATATCTCTCGTCTTCATAATATTGAATAATTTTCTTCTTCAAAGAACTAAAATTTGGAATTTTGTTATTAAGCTTTCGAACAAATAGTTGATGCTTAATCAAAGTCACCGTGCAATTTAAAGCATCATTTGTTTTGTCTTTAAAACCAAAAATTACATTTTCTAAATTAAACTCTATCTGTAATCGAGAACCTTCATTTATCCATTTCACCGTTTCATTCCAGATTGATTTACTGATTTCACAATTGTAAAAGAAATTTACAATATCTTCCAGCTCTTTTTTACAAAACGAACATTTATCATTATTTTCATTTAATACAGTTGCTTGTTCAAATACAGAAGTTGGTATACTATACTATTGGTATACATCATCAATGATCAAAATAAAAAGCTATGTCAGGAGTGGGGTTCGAACCCACGCCTCTATACAGAGACCAAAACACCCAATACGACTCTCATTGGTTTCGAGAGAAGGTAATGAACCTTGAGTCTGGCGCCTTAGACCACTCGGCCATCCTGACATTGTTGACATACAATGCAGTGTACATAAAATGATTTAAAATTTTATTCATGATGTTGAATGATTTTTCTTTCTTTCGATGCATTGAAATATTACAAGAGGCATTGCCAAAGCGACGTGATGGCAGAAAGGTCACCCACGTCACCCCCATCCCCATACACACGTACACCACCAGCATCCACATTGCCACACCGTCCACCACACCACATCGTATGGCAAAAATTAAAGAGGGGAGGAAGAGAAAAGAAAATAGGGGAGGGGTACAAGGAAAATTGAGAAGAAGATGAAAAAGACTACCCCGCAAACACACACACGCACGCACACACGCACACACGCACACACGCACATCCATATACAAGGACCTTCCTGCACAGAACTCCGTTATCCCTTTCACTATATTCCTGTATAATTATGGTCGATGTTATCGTTGTGTATTGTTTGTTAATTGTTTCTTTGTCCTATGTGAGTTTTTTCTATTCATGACCTTGTCTCCTTGTCCTTTCGCAGGCTGGAGGTCTAAAGTCCAGGCTGAAATCAATGACCCTTCGGCGCAACTACAGCCAACTGGAATCTCGCATCACCAAGAACTGTTTCTACGTGTTCCTCGGGTTCCTTCTCTGCGTCATCCCCTATGGCATCTGCATCCTTGCGGACATCGGCTTTGAGGGCGCCCCACTTGCTCTCGTCTTCCTAGTCTTCAATACCTGTCTCAACCCTATTATCTACGGAACCAAACACCCGCATTTTAAAGCTGCAATTTGGAACATTCTCACTGCCAGGTTTAGTAGGGATTCGAACATCCCTGGAACAAGTGGGACCAAACAAAATGAGAACAATGTTTTCGGTAGTAGGTCCCAGGCCGATGCTAATAGAATCAATCATTCACAGGACTTAATGCAGTCAGCACTGTAGAGTGTAAAGTCACCTCTCATATTTCCGTCGATCCAGGGATGTAGCTCCTGGCATTCCTTGTGGAATTTCGAATGACATCCCTGGTTCCTATTTAAGATTGTCAGAAATGATGATCGACTTTTAGAACCTCATAGAGTCGTAGGCAAATCGCCAAATCTTAATTTGAGAATTTAAGTGTCTATAGCGATCCCGCTGCGTAAGTAAAAAACAACCAAAGCCCGCTACACATGAGTTTATATAGGTAGTGGCTAAGTATCAAAGCGTACGATGTTTTGAATTATACAATATTATCTATCGAAACTAAAAATGACTTATGTCTGCCTTAGAATTATATATAAAGAAAAGATAGAATGATGAATTGGTAATGAACCTAGAAATAGTAATGATGATTGGATCTGTCGGGCCGACAATCATGCTGTCCAATGTTTTTACATTTGCGTTAGTGCATTTCCTTGCGATCTGTGTGGTTTTTATTTCAAAATATTCATTGCAATTTTCAATTACGCAGCGATGCCGCTGCGTAAGTATAAAACAACCAAAGCCCGCTGCACATCAAGCGTTAGTTTGGAGTTTAGGTAGCGGTGAAATATAATTATCAAAGCGTACGATGTTTTGAATTATACAATATTATCTATCAAAACTATACGACTTATATCTGCCTTTGAAATATATCTAAAGAAAAGATGGAATGATGAATGAGTAATGAACCTAGAAATAGTAAAGATGATTGGATATGCTGTCCAATGTGTTCACATCCGTGTTCGTTCATTTCCTTGTGATCTGTGTGGTTTTTATTTCAAAATATTAATTGCAATTTTCTGTTATCCCTAATAATTGATAATGGTGAAAGTGTACAACGTGATACATAATTCAGAATCAATTCAGACATTTTTTCTGAAATGAAATGTCTTAAAGCTCATCTGTACTAGTGTACAGGAGGGATTAGACTACCCTGCAAGGTCACTCGACAGGTGTTTATCTCACCAACTCAGCTCTCAATTAACATAAAGAAAAAAGGATCATGGAGGACCAATGGTCACCGATTATGCATTGTTTTCTATATAGAGTGAAGAAGTAGCTACAAGTAGTGCAGTGGTCCTTTAACCAGAACTCAAATGGTCATACTTCCTAAATTTTTCTCTCGGTCGTCCAGAACCAATTCACCGGATCTTGATAATGTGAAAGGTTATGACCTTTCTTCTTCTTCTTCCGCTTTTCTTTCCGATACACCAGTTTGTGGCACTGTTCTCAGTCAGACTCTCGGTTTTACAGACTCTTGGTTTACAATTAATTATCTACTTTTGATTCATTATTGTTAATTTGTATTTTGTACATTATAATAATTGATGTTTAAAAAAACACTTATTCTTCATGTTTTTATTTGACCCGTTTATTTTGCATATGTTTATGTTTTGTTATCTTTTGTTACTGGGTTTTGTGTGTAATATAATTTGTATATTTTTTATTCAGCTAACAGGGACTTTCTAGAAAACAGCCGTTTATGCTGAGTAAGTTACCGTGTTTAAATAAATAAATGAAATGAAATGAAATAAAATTCTCTACAATTTGTGTACGTAGAGATCAGTGGTCTGTGGATGAAGCCGTGTATGCGTGAGGGTGTGGGTGGTAAGTGACATTTATGTGCGTGTGGGATATTTGTGTTTATGTAATGTATTTGAAAGACTTTTTGATATTTTATTCCTCCTACACATATTTATAGCTGCTGCTGTATAAAGATTCCTTAATCATCTAAGATAGTTTTATAAAAGGTTGGTCTTTTACATATAAGGATTATTAATATTGATCATTTTACTCAGAACTATTTATGTATATAAGAATTGTAATGACTTATACATGTATAATTATGATGCCTGAGTTGCGTTTAAAAAAAAGAAAATAACTCTTACGTGACGCAATATATTACGACTTTTGGAAAGTTCTTATCAACCATGGACTACGCTATTATTGTGGACAATAATGCCTCATAAAGTTTTGGTAATTGTGTATATATATATGTTTGTTTGTTTGTTTGTTACAATATACGTGAACATTTGGTAATTGTGCGTGTCTGGAATTCTTAAACTGTATACAACATGAATGGTACTCTTAGGTATAATGTAGGATATTTTACACATCTCTATTTATATAAAACTTGCGATGATTCGTGAATGCTGCATTAGTTGTGTTTTTATAATCATCTGTCTTGTAAAAGAAAAGAACTCTTTCTTGACGCAATATATTACAACTTTTTGGAAAGTTATTATCAACCACTAACTACGCTATTATTTTGTATAATAATGGATCATAAATTTTTGGTATTTGTATTTACAAATCTTGTGTAAATGTTTGTTTGTTTGTTTGTTACATATACGTGTACATTTTGTGTGTATCTGGGTTTCTTAAACTGCATGTATAGAACATGAATGGTACTTTTAGTGTTAATGTAGGACTTCGAGTTTAATTTTAGAGGGATATTGCAAGAAGGAATAAAGGTTTTGATGATTTCAAAACAGTTCACCCATTACAAGGTATTATACATGGTGGAATTACGTAGGGTATATCTTAGGCCCAAGGCTTTATACACTTTCGACAGATATTCTTATTTTAGTGTTTTGTGAAAATCAATCTTCCATACAGGGTTTCAATACTTCTTGGCCCGTTGATACCCTCGGTAACTCAGGGAAGCTGAGGGAAGACTAATTCTAGGGTGTTTTTTTGCGGACAGGGTGTGGCTAAAAGGACCCGAATGTTGAATTCCCAACAAATTTCTAAATGTCCTTTTTTTTTGGGGGGGGGGGGTGGGGTGGAAATGGTGTATATGTAGGTGGAGGATAAAGAGGAGGGAAAGGACGATTAGTCGTTATAGTGATATGATGATAATAACAATGATAATGACAATAAGGATAGTGATGATGATGATGATGATAATAATGATGATAATGATGATTTTAATGATAGCGATGATGATGGTGACGAGAATAATGATAATTATAATAATGACAGTGATGATAGTGATGATGATGATGATGATTTAACATGGAATTCACATATAAAATCTGTTAATAACTTTATACGGAGAAAGGTCGGTATCCTCTTTAAATTACGGCACTTCGTCCCGAAACATATCATTGATAATGTTGTATGTATATAAAGCTCTGATACAGCCACATATTATAATATATGGCATCGAGGTTTGGGGTAGTATTATAAATCACACTTGAATATTTTATACTCAAAAGATGGCTGTACGTGCTATAACTTTCAAGCCACATCGTTCTCATACTCGTTTCATGACCTCAAATTGTTGAATGTTTATAAATTGCATAAATTATCTATTTGTACTTTTGCGTTTGATTTGATAAATGAACGATTACCTCATTCCTTAAAACAGTATTGCAGTATGACACACCATGAATCTTCCACAAGACAAAAATCGGGTCGACAATTACGCCTTCCTTTATTAAAACAGACCAAGGGAAGTTTTCTGTTTCGTTTGTTGGAAATAATTTTTGGAATATGCTTCTTACTGATCTAAGAATTGAGAGATCAAGAACCTCTTTTCGTAAAAAACTTACAAAATTACTCTTGGGTGAAAACCACGAATTATAACCTTGTTATTATATAAATGTATATAGCAACCAGTCTCGGTTTTTTAAATTGTGATATTATACACGAATCTCATTTATAGGATTTCGAAACACAATGTGTATTTTTCAATAAACTTTTTTCAGGCTTAAGATAACGAGAGTCAGACTCGACTAGCGCATGTGCTATTTTTTTAAACTCTATTTTACCATCGATCACAAACTCATTGAAAATAGTCATTTATTGTTTTACTCTTGACACTAATATTTTTATATTTTTTATAATATACATGTATATCGCTGTAGAACATGTATTTTTATAATTCATTTTCATGTATTTATGTTATATTGACGTTGTCATTGTACATTTATATATATCTTTTGTTTCAATGTTTCAATGTTGGTGAATAAATAAATTCAATTCAATTCAATAATGACAATGATAACACAAGTCTATAATTACAGTAAAATCACAAAAAGCAACGATAACGATGATGTACTATAAGATATTGATGAAAATGACGCTATCAATAATAATATTCTATAAAAAGGTTCCCAAAATGGCAATCCTCGACATTGTCAATAAACAAAATAAAAATCTATGTCAGGAGTGGGGTTCGAACCCACGCCTCTATACAGAGACCAGAACACCCAATAAGACTCTCACTGGTTTTGAGAGAAGGTTATCAACCTTGAGTCTGGCGCCTTAGACCACTCGGCCATCCTGACACTGGGTCAATATCCTCATCAACAATGGAATCATTACCAATAATAGTAGGACGAGGAGGACAAAGAGGAGGAAAAGGACTATAAGTCGTCATAGTGATGATGATGATGATAATGATGATGATAATAATGATAATGATGATGATGATGATGATGACGATGATGGTGGTGATGATGATGATGATGATGATTACGACAATGATACAAAAGTCTATAATTACAGTAACATCACAAGAATAGGTAACGATAACGATGATGTACTAAAATATTGATGAAAATATAGTTCTCAATATCAATATTCTATAAAGACGTTTCCAAATTAGCAATCGTCGCGCACTATGGCCCTGTCAATGAACAAAATAAAATGCTATGTCAGGAGTGGGGTTCGAACCCACGCCTCTATACAGAGACCAGAACACCCGATAGACTCTCACTGGTTACGAGAGAAGGTTATCAACCTTGAGTCTGGCGCCTTAGACCACTCGGCCATCCTGACACATTGTAGACATGTAATGCAGTGTAGATCCAATGTTTGTTTTTTTTTACTTTCCTACACGATGATACTGCATTGTTGCCTATAAAGTTGGAGTAATTTGTTTTAAACCACTTTTTATATAAGGTGATTACGAGAGCTTAATTTCTTCTTGGTAACAAAATATTATCTTCTCAAAACTTTATCGATCAATCTATATAAAGAGTCCTAGAGATCGGTATATTAATTAAGAGAAAATCTAACTTTATCTATCAAGGAGAAATCATTTCATGAAAAGAGACCAACAAATTTAACCTCTATGAGCATCAACCGTGTACTAAAGCATGAAACATCTTTCTTTACCCTGAGATCTGAGTAGCCTCTCGATACTACCCCAACCGCCAGTCGACACACCCACCCCACTACCCCCTGGTAGACCGACGCTACGCAAATTGCCCTATAATGCAATTTTTCAGATCTCGTCGGAGAATTTTTTTGTGAGAGAGGTTTCGACAGTTCTCATTAGATAGCCCCGGGAGGGTTCTTCCGAGATCGATGGTGATATCTGTCAAACCTATTAAGACCATGATCTATAACCCTAACATTTTCGAAACCGATCGCATCCTACCTAGGGGGGGGGGGGGGGGGGGGGGGGGTGGGGGTGGCGATTCGATCGCCGGACCATTCGCCTATTTTGTATTCAATTTTGAGGGAATGGTCGATATGTGGACAATTTTAAGATTAAAGGGAGTGGATCGCCAGTTTCCATGTACAGAAGGCCATAATTCGCTGACACCAGACTTGGTGGAAATACCATTAATGGGGGTACAAATTAGCACACAGCAAACCCATAGTCCAGTCAAGAATTACCCCATAATCTCTCGGAGAGCTCGAGAGTCTTCGGGCAAATCAAAGCATTACATAAGGTCCAATGGTCATAAAACTCAAGTCTAACCCTGGTGATTGACAACACCTGTTATTGGGTAAGGCACCCGAACGGTGTCGAATTCCCCATGAGAGCCGACTACTCAGTGACTTTTTACCACCGGTGAAAAAAGGGAATGGTTTGCAGTTGACAATTGTGATCGATAACGAAGTTCGAAATATAACGAACTTTCCCTTGATTTAAGTATATACTTTACTTTTTACGTAGGTTACATTTAAAGGCAGACTTTACTACTGCAGCTAGAAGGGATTAGACCACACAGCGAGCCATCGAGGTCACTGTGACAGGTGGCTATCTCATTAACTCAGCTCTCATTTAACATAAGAAAAAGAGGATCATGGGGGACCAACAGGCACCGATTTGGGAAGTTTTCTATATAGAGGGAGCAAGTAGCTACAAGTAGGACAGTGTGCCTTTAAGATTAGAGTTGATGAAAGGTTTGGTATGGCATGATACTAGCATGAGGTTAGAGACAGATTAGGGAAGGGTTAAAATTAGTTTTATAGCCCCCCCCCCCCCCCTCCTCCCTCTATCGCAAGGTGTGGCATACGCGGGCCGCTGGCAATCTTCCTTTGCTCGCATAGCATGCCGGATAGGTGGAGCATTCTTGCAAGATTACCCTACCCCCATCCTAACAACCATCCAACAAACAAACAAACAGAAAGTAACTGAAACAATGATGCATTCAGTGGCTTTCAACGGAATAAGATCGTTTTGTTATCTTATGTTTTGTAAGCTATAGAGGTTGGTTATGAGCATTTGCATAAACCTGGTAAGCAACTATTGGGCTAATGTTTTTTTAATAGCTTCAGAATATCATGTTCTTTTAAAAAATGAAATCACGATATTTTTACTAAATTATGACCACAGCTGTCAATGCCGCAAACCAACCCAAACATAATTATTATAGGGATCTGAAGTAAAGGGCTCCCGTATGAATAATCCGTATCTCTCTACCGTATCTCATAATATGTGAAATAAGATTTCAAAAATTTCTTTAGACAGCTCAACCATAGACAGTTGTGTCTGTAATTCCCCTGGAGAGTTAATTGTGTTACGAATGTTCGCCCTGAACCATGATTTACGGGTTAATTCAGTGTTCCTTCTGGAGTTCTGGTATCCCACTTAAGCATCTTGCTGACAGGCATAGCGGTATTTCAACCATCTAGATGACATTCGATGCGTTTATGCATTGTGATGAAGGTATCCAATGGTCCAAAGAGGCCCCATAGTTGTTATTGTCGGATTTAATAGATTGCCATGGTAATAATCGCACATTATATTGGATACACAACTATACAATAATTTTTCCTTTTCTCCCCCCCCCCCCTTCGACCCGGTAAAGCCGCCCCCACCAAAAACAAAGCGCCCCTCCGCCCCCTCCGATGGCTGGATCCACGCTTCGCCGCACTTTGAAACTCGCCGTGAGCGGCTTCTTTAAATTGTCCGTTCATTCAGCATTCATTCAGCATAATTTACCAGTACATGATGTATATGACTAATCACGTAATCATATTGAATGATGTTTGATCAATCATAAATAGCGGTGTCTCAGAAGCAAATGCCTGCATAATAGAAAAAGAGAGAAGAAGAGGAGGGAAGAGGTGGGAAGAGATCAAAGGAGCGGGTTTTGAGAGAGAGAGAGAGAGGGGGAGAGAGAGAGAGAGAGAGAGAGAGAGAGAGAGAAAGAAAGAGAGAGGGAGAGAGGGAAAGAGAGAAGGGGGAGGTGGAGGGGTTGGGGGTTGGGAAAGAGAGAGAAAGGGGTGGAGAGGGAGGGGAATAGAGACTAGAGAGAGAGAAAGAGACTTAATATTAATATGAGTGACTTCAGAACATAATCTTTAGCCTGAGCCCCCCCCCCCCCCCCCCCACCCCCACTCTCACATCATCCTGTTATTAAGTCGATACTACCTTCCAAGATGCCTCAAGCATGTATCATATAAAATTAACAACTAAAAACTATTACATTATTTTATTTGTCTCGACTATTGTATTTTGAGAATGTGACATATCAAAAACCTACATGCAATGTATAAGTATTCAACAAATGCACTAATTCAACCTGCCCACCTCATTTTTATTACGAAAAACACACCCCCAAAACAAATCAAATTTAAAAGGGGAAGGGGAGAAATGGGAATTTTTAAATTTGTGTAGACCTCCAAGTCCAACCAATATCTGAGAGAGTAAGAAGGTCATGTCCATCTTTGTTGAATGATTATTCGTGATAACTTCGAAGATCGTGTGAACCTATCTTGGTGACCGGAATTTGAGTTCTATATCCTTTGAGCAAGGGTGAGTTGAATTGTTTATCAACACAAATACACAACCACTGCTATTTCGTTCATATCCGGTTTCCCTGTGAAGCTGGTCCTACGTGGCACTTAAAGGAACTACCGTGCTTTATAAAGATCTCATAATAAATAAACAAATATCTATAATGTTCCTGATCTTTCTAAGAAATGACTTAGAAGGTTAACCTTTGCTGGGGAATCTATCGAGGTCCAGGGCTGGAAAAGGAGCAAAGTAATCGTGATTGATTGAGGCTACAACGATGTGCATGTAACCAGTTAATTTTGATAGATAGTGTTTTAAATAATAAATTAGCCCTTGCGATAACCAATGCACAGAAGAAATAACTAAAATTTGACGGTAGCAGGCAATCAGAAAGAATGTAACCTCATATTCTAAGTTCCGGGTTTTCTTAAGCTACTTTCCATAAATAAATATTCCTGGAACGGTGTAACGGATAGAAAAGTAGATAGATAGATATAGGCACATAATAGATATACGGACAGATACAGAAAGAGGGAGAGAGAGAGAGGGAGAGAGAGAGGGAGAGAGGGAGAGGAGGGAGATAGACAGAAAGAGACAGACAGAGAGGGAAATACAGAGAGAGAGAGAGATAGAGAGAGAGAGAGAGAGAGAAAGAAAGAGAGAGATGGAAAGAGAGATAAAGAGAGGAGAGTTTATGGGAGAGAGAGGCGGCAGGGTGGATCAAGGATTTTCGGAAACGGAGCGAGTCAATTTCATAGTGAATTTGATTTCGACAATCAGTCACATGCAGACTCGCATCCGCATGGAGGAAAGCGACAAAGCATAAAAGGAGAATAAGAACTAGCTAGAAAGAAAAAAAAACAGAACGTGCTTGTCCACGTTTTTTAATCCTTTATTGTCTCTATAGTAAAAAAAAAAAAAAAAGTGTATTTTTACATTTTTAACGTTTATTTTACCTTGACCTTTACCCTGGCGCTCAAGGGGGGTGGGGGGGGGGGGGGGGGGGTGGGTGGGGGGGGGGGGTGCAATTTTTCAAATTTTCGAGGGCCCCCCAAAAAAATGTGCTCACTATCCCCCCCCCCCCCCCCCACTTAGTTCATTTTTGACCGGCGCGATTTTAAAATTTTCGGGAGCAAAAAAAAAAAAAAAAAAAATAGTGCTTCGTAAGCAGAAACAAAAATATAGGCCTAGGGGTATAGACTTCTATAATATTATATATTATAATCCTAAATATATTGAGGAAAAGCTCAGTGAACAGCTGTCTACGTGTGTCGATTGGATGACTGATAATAAGCTTTCTTTACACTTGGGAAAAACAGAAAGCATTTTATTTTGTTCTAAAAGTAGTTCTAAAAAGTCATTTGAATTCAAAGTGACACACAATAATCAAGCAATCAAGAGAAAAGAGTCTGTGAACTATTTAGGCATTGAGTTGGCTAGCGCAATTTCATTTTCATCTTTAGTAGAATCAGTTGTAAAAAAAGCAAATTCTCGTCTGAAATTTTTGTACAGATATCAAAGTTGTATGGATTTAAAAGCAAGACGTACACTCTGTTTTGCTCTTATTCAATGTTTATTTGACTATGCTAACCCTGCATGGTATAGTAACATAAACAAGTCAGATCAAAAGAAGTTGAAGATTATACAGAACAAAATGGTGAGATTTATCAACTGTTCTGGTCCAAGAACTCATGTTGGCTACAGCGAACTTTCTAAAGCTGGTTTTCTTGAAGTCGACCAAAGATCAAAACAACTCGCATTGCATCACGTGCATAAAATATATCATACTAGGTCGAATCATTATATTCGATCCAACTTCGATCTTGTTACTGATCGACGTACATGATTATAATACAAGAAATATACGATTCAACTTTAACTTACCAGAAAGAGTAGGTAGTATTGGAAATTCGTTTTATTACAATGCCATAAAACATTGGAATTCCCTTCCCAATGGTGTAAAAGAAATAGGAAACTATGATCATTTTAAGAGGAAATTAAAGGAATACCTAATACTTGACAGTCAGAGAAGAGAAGTGAATGACAAGTTATATGATTGAAATTTTTATTCTTCTGTCGGTTCATACTTTTTCATGTTGTATATACTTATGTTTTCGTACGTTATAGAAATTCTACAAATTCATCATTATTTTCCTCTTCTTCCTTCTCCTCTTTTTCTTCTTCTCCTTCTTCTTTTTCTTCTTGTACTTAATTTCATTTCTATCATCAGTTTAATGTTGTTATTATTATTATTATCTTTAATAAGTAGTTCTTTTAATTTTCTTATCTGTCTGTAAATATTCCCGGGGGGGGGGGTACTCACGTATATTGGGTATACGGGGATGTGCCGCTCTGAAGGGTGACTTTTTCAGGAAAGATCCTTAGACATGGGTCCCCTTTTCATAAAAAAAAATCCTTAGACATGGGTCCCCTTTTTCATTTATTCCTTTCCCCTCTTTTCTCCCTCATTTTCTCCGGGAATTTTTGGATTTGCTCCTATTGTAAATGCCTAAATCTCTCCCATCTCTAAATAAATCCGGGGCAATATTGGGGAATCCTTCGGTGATTGCATTTCCAGTGTACGAGGTGTACGCACTGACGGTGTACGTAGCTCGTAAACTCAACTAGACCCCGGGGTACCACATATATCAGGACCCCATGGGCCCTATACCGGTACTCATATGGCATAATGCGCGCTAGGTATGGTATCCGCCCGTATAGGGGTTGTACCCCCGGGAACTTGTAGCGCTTCGCATGCATGCTGAAATGATATGATCGGCAACTATAACCTGCGTACCCTCTGCCCAGCAGCCGGGCAGCAGCGGGGCTCAAGGGACCTATATAGCCGATGCTTGAGAGCTCGTGTAGATCTACGGATACGTAAAACAGGAAAAGTCCTTCAATTAAAAAGGATGCTAGAGGTGCTAGCACAGTATAATTATGTTGCATGGTGTTTTCATCTTTAGGTGTGTAAACTACTTGTAAACTACATGTAGTATGGTACAGTTTACTAATAACGAATTTTATCGAGAAACTGCAAAATGATTGGCCATTGTATTATTACACACATAGGTGCATTACTATCCTGGCTGTTCATTAAAAGCTGTGCTATTGATTCTCAACATTTCAAACACCACTGTACAAAACCCAACCAATTTCACTCAAAATCGATACTTTAGTTACGATTGATGACACCTAAATAGCAGTAAAATACATTTTTTCAACTTTCCGATGTTAGAAAGAATAATTTAAAAAATCAAATTGTGAGTCCACTGTCAAACTTTCCGATCAGCCGCATCGGTATAATTGTGTGCATCTGTGTGTTATGAGTGTATTGACTATTCATGTATTTAAATGCCGCCTATTAACACGTAGTGCTGTGCTACAGGTCAATACGCATTAGCGTTGACTCTCTATATGCTTTGCTGAAGTGTATTATTACAGCTTAAAAAATGTAATATTTGAAGTTTGAAATCCTTAGACATGGGTCCATCTTTCATAAAAAATCCTTAGACATGGGTACCTATTTCAGCAAAAGGACCCTTAGATGTGGGTATGGGTTCGGAGGTCTCAGCCGCACACCCCCGTCCGACTATAATCTGAGTACCCCCCCCCGGGTAAATATTACTATTTTAACTTATTAATTTTATACATGTCTGTAAGGGACCCCACTGGAAATAAGCTCTCGAGCTTTCGTGGGTTATCCTGTTCAAGCTGACTTATTTTTGATCTGTTATTATTGTATATTGTTGTATATTGGAAGCTTGTCGAATAAAAATCAATCAATCATATATTCCCGCATATATTATATTATTTTTTTCTGCTTACGATTTTTGTACAATACATTTTCCCATTCCAAGCCACCATACTAGAGAAACACACTTCTTGATTTGGACTAGTTTGAGATAAAGCTTTTCAGAAACGAACTGTTGTAACTGTTAGATCTAGATTCTATTACTCTATATTGGAAGGGTAGGTAATGTTACACATTAATACGTTTCATTTGTAACTCTCTAGCCCTTTTGACCGTGTTGTCACTCCTCTTTAATTTATTTGAAATTGTTGCTTCTGCCAATCAATCGAGAACTTCGCTTGGAGCTGGAAAAGATGCCAGGCAGTCGCAGTAGACGGCACGTCCTCGACCACCACCCCCAGCGTTGCGGGCGCGGATCCACCTCTGATCTGTACACATTTTTGTAGTAAATATTATATTGCATGAACCCATTTAAGATTGGTAATGAAATACAGTTTGCGGTGCTAGTTCAGAAGTCTATCCAAAATATGACCCGTAACTCCGGCGTGGAGATACCCTATTAAAACATAGCCAAAATAAAGTAAATATTCATCAAAATTCAAATGTCCAAATAAACTCATAATTTAAAACTAATAAAAGTCGATATGTTTTTTACCTGGCCTGTTTCGTGTCAATTTTCTTACCTTTTTCAGAGTATTTTTCCCAAAAATGAAGACTTTTGATATGCACTTTCTCACGGGATTCACTGCAAACTGCAGCACAATACAATTCCATACTGTACTGACGGTGGGGTGCGGGTGCGCGCGTGTGTTAAGTTAGCGACTGTTATCTTAATTACGGTCAAATGTTTGTGGAAATGTCATGAGGCCAGGCGCCGGATCAACAACGCGTACACGACGCCTCAGAAATCAATTCTTACACAAAATTTAGAAATTCAAAACATGTATCACACCATTGAAAATATTTTAGCACTTTTTTGAAATTCAAGCCATCAATTCAAGGAGACATTTTGATATCTGAGCACTTTAAGAATTAAAGCTAATTCATGAAATGTGATTTTTTTTTGTTCTTCTTCAGAAGCAGGCCATCAAGAAATATGCTCTGGCGTGTTACTAGCTCCTTCTTCAAGGTACGGACATGTTCTTGTTCTTGGGCATGCAACATCCAATTACAAATACAACAACAACAAAGATGCACAAAGATCCAGCTAACCCCGAATCATCTCATAGCTGCCAGCACTCAACATGCAAGGTCTTTCTCTTCCAAAAGCTTTCAGACTTCAAACTCAAATTACCTCAATGTGTTGCATTCAAGTTCAATACTCGTGTCACAGGGTATGTTACAAACTGCTGAAAGACTTAGTTGTTTACAACTCCGCCACAGTTCACAGTATGTTACTGGGGCAAGGTACGTGGAGCAGCTAAAAGAGAATGATGACCTTTGTGAAGCAGCGCTAAGGACAGGACAGTTCGCATTGTTCTATGATCTGAGGGCTTTCATTAAAGGGGACAGTGCATCAAAAAGAATGAACCTTGCTTGGAGAGGTGCTGACGGTAAGTTTTAAAGCTCCACTGCACTACTTATAGCTACTTGCGCTATATATAGCAAACAATGCCTAATCGGTGCCTGTTGGTCCCCATGATCCTCTTTTTCTTATGTTAATTGAGAGCTGATTTGATAGATAACCACCTGTCAGTGACCTTGCAGTGAGGTCTAATCCCGCTTGGCCAAACTCTAGATGCAGACGGGCTTTAAATCAGACAGAAGTGATGTTGGCAAACAAAATGTCATTCATTTTAATTTAGCACCTTATTTACTTCTTGTTTTTGCACCTGTAAACAAACTTAGGCTTATTAAGTAATTAACTCAAATGAGTGAATTACAGCTTAATATCGTTGATGCCTACTTTTGATATTGATATAAACTTTTTAAGGTAAGCCAAATAATCAATGTTAAGGATTTTCAAATTATTATTGAGCTTGGTATATTTGTTCTGAGGATGTAATTTGTAATCACAACCAACATTTTCAAAAAAGAATTAGACTGAAAATTGTAAAGAAAAGTGTAAATGATTTATCTGTCAGGCTGAGAAGAATATTACGGTAAAATAATGTCGTAAACCATGACGTAATGAAGTATATATCATATAGGAGCATTGAAGGATTGTTGCTTTCTGGACTAAAGCACTGCTCTTCTATCACTTGTAGACATGAAACAGGTGCTTGGGATAGTTGATGGGATGAATCTCACCGATGCAGTGCTAATGAATTCCTCTGGCAAGGACCCTGACCAACCAGCAAGGTTTGCTATCAACATTCCTAAGGCAGATGACACAATCCAGCAGTCGTTAGAGAGATTAATGGAAGCAGAGACCATTGGGATCAGGAGAGCGCTGTTTACACTTGGCAGGGGAAATCTTCATGAATATCTACAGGTAATATTTAATTTCAAGTGCTTTGTGTGCACTACATACATGTAGTCTAGGACTGTATAGAAGGTCGTGTTAACTTAATCAAGTTGGTCCGAGTAAGAGCGTATGGACAACTAAGAGTGTAAGCCATATATTTATTGAATATTTTTTGCTGCAGGGAAAAACTTACACCGACCATGAAGCCCCGTCTGAACATGGCTAATATTCTTAGGTGTCAGCAGTTCTGAATATAAAAAGAGGACAACCAGTAGGCCATTTTGGTATTGCAATCAAATAAACCGGTTTAACAACATATTGATATTCTAATTGTGGATGTTTCTTTATTGCGGACCTAGTGACAAGTTATTCCATCAACCTGTTACAGTATTAATGACTTGGAATCCAGTCTGCAGACATTGGCCAAGCTTTGACAACAACCTTTGTTTAAAAGGTATGCATAGAGTTTGAATGTTTTAGTACACTGGTCTATTTGATGAAGACGTCTTTGTTAAGTGCCTCATTATAAATTATTTCACTCACCTGTTACCTGTCACATATTTCAATAGTGAGAATTCAAATTGCATACATTAAATGTTGAAAGGTATGGCGAACTGACCTAGCAACAACTAATGTATGCAAATTGCATTATGACTATTGACATACCATAATATAATAGAAATAGCCTATCCCTAGGTAACGAGGTATAAGATGAAAACCGCCTGTTACAAAAAGAAGCCAGGTATTTTGTAGAGGTTGGGGAAACAAAGTTTCAGCAGTATTGAATTGGATGTGAGATCTGGGACCGGCTTCACAAAGCCTCTTTCTAATGACAGATGACAAAAATCAGTGACAAATCTGCTGTTAACCAATCAGAAGCAAGGATTTCACTAGCTTATAACAAAAAACTGTCATTTGTCACTGATGACAAGTTTTGTGAAATGGGTGTTGTAATTGGAACCATTGCAGACAGCAACAGGGACTTGGTATCTTCCAACAGACGTTTTACTCTCCAATGTCTTGCCTTACCGTAGACCCTAGGTTGTTTCATCCTTGGTAGGACAAATTGATGGTAAAGGAAAGATGACAACCAGAGGCTCGTTCCTTGAAACTGTCATAAGTCTAAATTCTTGACTATCCCATTAAAACGTGTGTTATAGATTAGTTGTTTGTTTATTTTTGTTTTATTTCTTTGTTTTATTTTACTTTTTTTGTTTCCAGATTGACCAACCATGATTTCTGACATGCCCAACACTTCCCTGTACCATTAACAATTATCTAGGATAATGCAACTTTGTATATCACAGATAGTAACATGTACAGTACTTTTGACAAATTAGATTTATTTCCATTTTACTTTTACTACTTTTGTTTATTTCAAATAGGCCTATGCTCTGTTGCAGTGGCATTCTCTTCAAACATTCTGTTCAAAGTGTGGGGCTAAGAATAAGAAGAACTTAGCCGGAAGTCGCCGAATCTGTTCAAGTTGCTCTGAAGTCCATTACCCAACGGTAGGTCCTTGCTTAAAATGTATTTAACTATTCAGTGATTCAACATTCTCTGTGGTGACATTTGCTTTAATATGAAGCCAGTTCATAGTTGCAGTCTGAGCATGATTTGATAAAGGTCATTGCAGACCAAATTGTGAAATACACAGAGACAAAATACTGGATACGTGCTCATGAAAGTTATGTAATCATTATTCATTTATGCACAAGCAGTACACTCCATGATACACAGGTGGAAGTATTCTTTGAAAAAGGGAAACAAAGACTATTTATGTAGAACCTCTATCGCTGTAGGAGTGATTATTTCAAAATGTACAAGGTGGGACCTCTTCATGTTTTGAAGATCTGTGGATATTCAGGGTCAATTGGGAATGTGCTAGCCGTGAACTGGTCTATTGTCAGCCTTTATTTTGCCATAGGGCTAGGGTGTGGTTTCAGAATTCACTTTAGTTCAAGTTATATATTTTGGGTTGAGGATAGTGTTGAGAAGAGGATTCGCTTATTCGCTGTCTCGCTTAGCTGTAGCATTATCCATTATCTGTCCATTTTGAATGAATGAGATCTGTCAAGACTATTCATCAATTGCATTACATTCTATTATAACCCCTTCAATCCTCTTCCCGTTAAATTCACATTCACATACATGTAGTAAGTTAAGTCATTTTTACAAGGAATTTTTGTTGTTGAAGGATTGCTAATTTCACAGCACATGAGAATGAGCTTGCATTGCATTGCATTTGGCAACATCATTTACAACTAACGGTAGTGGCAATATAGGTGTCCTCATCACCTGGCACGTATGTAGTATAAAGTGTTATTCTATTCATTAAAATGGCCTAAAAGTCCTTGATCAAAAGTCCTGTATTTTTATTATGTGCACTTGCCTTTATTGAATATATGCTCACACTTTGATACGAATGTTTCTGTTACCAGATGAAACCAATAGTCATTACCCTGGTTACGAATGGGGACAGATGTCTGGTTGCTAGGCAACCGCAGTTTCCAATTGGAATGTACAGCGCGTTGGCTGGATTCTGTGATATGGGTAGGTAATTTAAAATAATCTCTCTCCCTCCTCTCTCTCTCTCTAACTCTTTCTCTCTAACTCTTTCTCTCTAACTCTTTCTCTCTTTCTTTTTCTATCTGTATCTCTCCACCCCTCCTCTGTATGTCTCTCTCCATCTCCTTTTTCCTCTTCATGTCTGTCTCACACTTTCTCCTCTCTTTATCTCTCCTTTCAGCCTCCCTCTTCTCTCCTTTCAGCCTCCCTCTTCTCAGCCCCCCCCCCCTCCCCATCTCTCTCTCTCTCTTTCCCCCCTCCCCATCTCTCTCTCTCTCTCTCTCTTTCACCCTCCCCATCTCTCTCTCTCTCTCCCTCCCTCTCCCTCTCTCTCCCTCTCCCTCCCTCTCTCTCCCTCTCCCTCCCTCTCTCTCCCTCTCCCTCCCTCTCTCTCTCCCTTTTTTCACTCTCCTCTACTTCATGCAAGTTTCTGGTTTTACATAATACATAATACATGTATATCATTCAATCTTCAATTGTTTCTCATTTGAAACATAAAAAAGATATCATGAGTCATGAAACTTCTTTGAATCTTGAAAGCTCTTGGAATTTTACATCATGCATCTTTCAATTTTCTGTTGTGTCTCTCAGGTGAAACGTTGGAGGATACTGTAAGGCGAGAGGTAGCAGAGGAGGTTGGTCTAGAGGTCGAAGACATCACGTACTGCTCTTCCCAGCACTGGCCTATCCCTAGCAGTGGTCTCATGTTAGGATGCTATGCTACTGTCAAGGCAGATGATCAGGTAACTAAGCCAATCCTGATAATTTCCAGATTTAAATTGTTTTCCCAATTTTTTTTTTTTTTTCTTTTTTTTTGGGGGGGGGGGGATTTTTTAAAGATTTTTTTCTTTAAAATATGGATAGTCCATGGAAAATGGATAGTCTGTGAGATCAATGAAAATCAGGTTTAAATTCAGGGGAGTGGGGTGCCGTTTTTTCATGACTTGCTTGAACGCCTCGCACAAGCGCTCAGATTTCTAAAACCTTTATTTTTTAACTCTCACTATCACCCCTGATGGAAACCTACATTTGCAATGGCAACATGTGCTCTAAGCTTTATATTGGTAAAGATATCAAGTTAGTGTTTCATCCAGTTTGTAGGTTATGAATTTGATTTGTGATGGAAATAGACCATGGAGCTGTCATTGCAGGAGTATGTGTTGTAGAATAAACTTGATATATTGTTTCATTCAGAAACCTGTATCGGTTTAAAATGATAAGTGAGAGTAATGAGCAGTAAGGCTCTGGAAAGATTTTAAAAAGCATTGGAAAACAAAAGAGCTGTGTTAAAAAACAACACCAATCACAACAACAAAATGATAAATTTATATAATACTGAAAATATAAAAAGAAATCTTACCAAAGAAGAAAAAAAGCCAGTCAGTCACTCAATAGTGTCTGGCAGTGAAGTCTAGCAAGTAAACAGGTTTCCTTGCATAATTTGAATATTAGGACACTGCTAATGTTTAAATTTCACAGAAAGGACATACATGACATATTCATAGTTCCTGCAAAGTTCTACAGAATTTGATGTTGGCTGCAAAAGGGACATAGTGTCAGACACAGTGACTGACTGGCTTTTTTCTTCTTTGGTAATAACATACATAAAATGAGCTGTAAAGGGTACATGAGCATTTAGGCCTAGTCTACATCAATAACCCACTTCTTGTAATGGCCAAAATTAAACTGATTGAATCTGGCGCAGCATAAAACGTACGACCATTCGGTGCAATGGTCTGATAATCAGACTATTACTTACTGGCTCTATAGCTCTTAAGTCAATTCAACAACTAAACAAAACTTTTTTTTTTTTTTTTTTTTTTTTTTTTAATTTTTTTTTTACTGTACCGATTCCAGGAATTTGGGAGTAGAATATCTTCATCTAAGCAACAAATTGAAGTTGAATAAATATCTGTTTTACCCAAAAAGCTGTACCAATTATTAAAACAGAAAGAAGGAATAGGGAAACTAAAAATCTCAGTGTCGAATGAACCTCTAATACGGATGGATATGGTACATCTTACACAAAAGTAATGATCCTACCACAAGTTACATGTACACCTTCAAAAGAGATCTACATTTTGTTGTAGTATGCTGTGTTGTGATGCCACGTACAATAAGTAGGAGTAGTGGTGGTTATTTTACCTGACTGCCAAGAAAACATAAATGCTTGTTAGTAAGCATCCAGAGGACCGAAGGCTTTAGGTCCTCTCCGAGGGACCTAGTAATGAGGATTAATGCTTTACCAAAGGGCACTAGTGCATCGACTTGGTTTCGAACCCGGGTCGCCGGATTACGAGACCAAGGCTCTACCAACTGAGCTATCGCGCCGCCTCTAAATTTTGATAAATATGTTTAAATACTTCCATTTCTAACAGATTCTGATTGACAGGAATGAACTGGAGGATGCCAAGTGGATGGACAGACAGGAAGTACAAAGTATACTCCAGCAGTCACCAGGTCAAGGGTCACAGTGGTTCCCTCCCAGATATGCCATCGCCCATCAGCTGATCGCAGGATGGGCCTTCAAGAAATGACCATCTCAGTGACTGCCATTCCGGTCTTCCTTACGCAAGTGTGTTCTAATTCAACATACAGTCAAACCTGTCTATAGCAACCGCCCAAGGGAAACATAAAAAGTGGTCCTTGTAGACAGGTGGTCTTTGTAGACAGGTTCCTTTTATATGGTTCAATGAGAAACTATTTTCAAGGGAAACAAAACATGTGGCCTTTGTAGATGGGTGGTCTTTGTAGACAGGTGGTCACTAAAATAGGTTTGACTGTATTATGTTCATCGGGGAGCGTTTCACTAAATCGTCATGTTCGCAGATGTCCCATTGAAACGCGTGCATCAGATATTTAAGCACGTTTCAATGGGATGTTGGCAAACTTGTACATGTGACAGTCTCGTGAAACAGTGCCCAGATTTACATTCAACCGCTGCAATACATGTAACTGATATTGTGTAATTGAACAAGTTTCATGTTAAACCATGGGATAGTATTTTGATCTTTATTTTATTTTTTTGTAGAGAAATTATTTTAATTGTAACAAATTTGAATTGTGACTTCGCATTGGTGTCTTCACAGGTTTCATCCATTTTTTGTAGCCAGCTATGCATACTCATCAACCAATGACACACCGTACACTTAGGTTTTGTCCTGACAGTTGATATCTTTGCACTATTAATGAGGTAAATTAATTGTCAAAAAACCATCTCAGGATTTTTATAAGAAATATCTAAAAGAAATATCTATATAGCTCTCTTACAATGGTGCACATATATTTGTCTCATTGTGACATCCCAGTGCACAACTTTTCAATTGCCTAACTGCTTTTGCAGAAGTGAAGTGAACTTGTGTGTGATGTTGCTGGGTCTTTTATCCCGAGACACTTTTATGAAATATCTATACCCCTCTTACAATGGTGCAATTTTTTTTCTTCAGTATTTGTTTGTGGAAATTATGAGGTCCCATCGCACAAATCTTGGTGACCTGACTGCTTTATACACAATAGTTTGTTTCAGGTGCTTGTGGTCTCATCAGGGTTCTTTTTCTGAGTGTTCGCTTCTCAGTTTAGATCGAGCATGAAATATTATTGGTGCGCACACATCAGCTCGATCATGCCTTTAACCAGTGAATTATTCATGATGTATGTAAGTATCGATCAACAGTAGTATAAATTAAGAATGTTTATCAACAAAGAGCATGTGCTTCTCGTAATGTCACAAATTATCAACGATATCTAAGAGATTTTTATATTTATTATTGTCAGAATAATCACAAATTATTGAAAATATGAAAGAGAGAGAGAGAGAGAAAGGGGCTCTAGCCTGCTTCTGAGCTGGTAGTGGTGGTGTTGGAGCTTGAGTTTGAGGGGGAGCCTAGATCACCCGGGATAACATATTCTCCAATTTGGAGAGGCGGGTTTAATAATCCACCGTAGCAGGCCTAGATTTCATTCATTTCATCGGATTGTTTAGATTGTGCATCATGCACAATGTCAAATTCCCTCACTCTATTAAAACGTTTTTGTAGTCTGTAACATAGGGTTTTCATAGATCTTTTGGCGTACAGCTCACCAGTCGTTCATCTTACCTCAGCGTAGAACATTCAAAGAGAGCCGTTTAGATAATGTGCTGAGAAGTCCTTAATATCTTCAATTGAATTCAATTAAGTTTATTCATTTCCAGAAAAATTGCATTACAAGAACACATACATTTGCAAATAGTACTGTAAATAACATGCAGAATCTTTCACTAGAATATACATAAGTACATTAAAATATTTAACTATAATGGAAAAAGGGAAGTTATAAAAACCCAAATAAATGAGTTTGGAGAGATATCTCCCCAAAAAGTAATTAAACAAAATGTGATGAACAAAATATAGATTTGAAATTAAATAAACTTATTTTGCCCCAAAGAAAACTTGTGTAACAACAGAAACAAACAAAAAAACATACAAGCCCTACAAATACACACGTAAACACACTTAAACACACACATACATATATATATCTAGATATAAGAGTTGGTAAGGTTAAATTTTATTGGTAACAGTTATACAGACTGTTTCGCTAGAAGGCTCATCAGTAACTAAATACATTATACATGGCAAAGTTAAAAACACTCATGGGCAGTCAGACAAGAATACAAAAGAGACACAAATAATACCCAAGTAAGGGTGAACGCAATAATACAGTAGTAGAATTAAGTGAAACAGAAATAGGGACCCTCCCAAGGTAATGCAGCCGAGCTACCTGGCCCCCATCCAACTTGGATACGCGAGTTACGCAAGGATCCGCCAAAGCAGACGCGCCGCCGGCGTGTTAAGGTGGCGAAAGCTGACCCGAGAGGGAATGGCACCCCCCAACCACTCAAGGAAGAGGAGCATGTCCTCCTCCATGGCAGTCGGGATATTCCACTCCCAGTCATCGGGTGCCTCCTCGTCAACAAGCCCCATCAGCCCCTCCAGGCGGGGAGAACCAATGAGGGCTTGGGCGAGTAACTGAAGACAAACTACCTGCTGGAGGACCCGGGGTTCCCCAGCAAGGTGCTTGCCCTTGTTGAGGCGCAGCACGGCAGGCAAGTGCCCGTACACATGCTGCCTGAGCTTTATCTTAGGACGGGTCCCGCACATAGGACATGCCCCCTGCACCTTATGTTTTCTAGCAGGTCTGCTAACAGACCCGCTCAATGGCCGCTTTCCCTGGCCGGATCAGCCCCCAGCAAACTGGCTTGGCCGGTGCGCTGCTGCACCAGCTTCCTGACAGGGAGGCCTTTCCTCCCGAGAGGTTAATCCCTCCCTAGAAGACTGCTCCCGCCTCGGGAACCTCGTGCCCTTGAGCCTTCCAGACGTGCCTGAATGACAGCTAAAGAGAGGAAACCGGCCCCGGGAGAAGAATCTCCCGTGTCCACGGCTTCCTCCTCCTGTGTCCCCAGGTCCGTCTGGACGCCGGGGGGAGGAACCACAGCAGCTTCCGGGCACATAGTGCCCTGATCCGCCTTTCGGGTCTCCACCCTAACTCTCGGTGCTGTATTCCCTGGCTCAATGCGCTCGGCACGGTTGAAGGCCCCATGAGGCCTTCCCCCGGAAGGGTGATAGTTGAGCCAGGCCAGGGTCAAAGCATTGGCTTTCAGCCATACCCAACTCCCACCAAGGAGTGTTGGGGTCATAGTACTGCAGTACTTCGTCCTCCTCCTCGGCAGCCTTCTCGGTCCTCAACAGTGGGAACCTGCTGGCGTAGTCCTCCAGGGGCAATCGCCCCCGTAGGTACTCGTGCAGGCAGCTGACCCAGCCCGCATCGTTGGCCGTTACAGCCCGCCCATACGCCCCATGGAGGGAGCCCAGAACAGCATCCCAGGGAAGCTGCGACGGGGCCAGGCGGACCAGGAAACCCGGGTCCTTCATTTTGTCTCTGGCTATTGCCACCTGCCATTTCTCGTCCTCCATTTTGTCTCTGGCTGTTGCCACCTGCCATTTCTCAACCTTCATTTAGTCTCTGGCTGCTGCCACCTGACATTTCTTGTCCCCTATTTGTCTCTGGCTGCTGCCACCTGCCATTTCTTGTCCCTCATTTTGTATCTGGCTGCTGCTACCTGCCATTTCTTGTCCCTCATTTTGTCTCTAGCTGCTGCCACCTGCCATTTCTTGTCCCCTATTTTGTCTCTGGCTGCTGCCACCTGCCATTTCTTGTCCCCTATTTTGTCTCTGGCTGCTGCCACTTGCCATTTCTTGTCCCTCATTTTGTATCTGGCTGCTTCCACCTGCCATTTCTTGTCCCTCATTTTGTCTCTGGCTGCTGCCACCTGCCATTTCTTGTCCCCTCTTTTGTCTCTGGCTGCTGCCACCTGCCATTTCTTGTCCCTCATTTTGTATCTGGCTGCTTCCACCTGCCATTTCTTGTCCCTCATTTTGTCTCTGGCTGCTGCCACCTGCCATTTCTTGTCCCTCATTTTGTATCTGGCTGCTTCCACCTGCCATTTCTTGTCCCTCATTTAGTCTCTGGCTGCTGCCACCTGCCATTTCTTGTCCCTCATTTTGTATCTGGCTGCTTCCACCTGCCATTTCTTGTCCCTCATTTAGTCTCTGGCTGCTGCCACCTGCCATTTCTTGTCCCTCATTTTGTATCTGGCTGCTTCCACCTGCCATTTCTTGTCCCCTATTTTGTATCTGGCTGCTTCCACCTGCCATTTTTTGTCCCCTATTTTGTCTCTGGCTGCTGCCACCTGCCCTTTCTCATCCTTCGTTTTGTATCTGGTTGCTGCCACCTGCCATTTCTCGTCCTCCATTTTGTCTGAGGTTGCTGCCACCAGCTGACTCCTCCCAAGCCACTCCAGGACACTCCCCCTCTGGAGGTGCCATGTCCGCCCTTCCAGCTGGTTTATCCCCAGGACCCCAGAATGCCCCGGGCTCCACTTGCTCCTCAGAGGGCGCTGAAGTCATTTCCCCCTCTGAGAGATTCTCTGGGTCCTCGTAGTCTTCCGGAGTGTCTGGCGGCAGCGGCAGATTCTCTGCTTTCTCCATCTGTAGGGAAGGGAACAGAAAGACAGAAACAGTTAGTTCTCGCCCCAAAATAAAAAACACAAACCTGACCTCCTTTCCCGCTCCACACACAGAGGACAATAATACTTATTCATATGGGTACTCTCGCTGGGGGTTACCCCTACGCAGTCCCCAAGGAACCAATTATCGCAGCCGTCGCAGCCAATCATAAAGCGGGTCTCATCATACGGCTGGTGACATAGACAGTACAAAGTCTCTGGGTCGACTCACCTGCAAAAATAAAACACAGTTGTTGAAAATAACATGGACATTTATTTATATATTCAAACCATTCTCCAACCTTGGTCCATATAACCCAAATTATTTACAAAATTACAAAACACATCTAATTTTCTTTCTCTGGGTTAGCGTGTCATCCGGCTCTTATACGCTTCCTGAGATATCGGGTATGGCTGTCGACAGCTTTACAGGCAGCTTTCCACGCTGTGGCTTGTTGTGATTTTGGCACTGGAACGAGTTGGAAGAATCTCTCGCAGAGAAGGGCTACTTTTGCTGGGTCCAGCTGCTCCCTCCCTTTTTCATTCATGCAGCAGTTGAGTCTTCCCGCTGTAGTGAAGAGCTCCCGTGATAGCTCGACAGCCACTCTTGATGGATTGTTGTTTTGTGTCATTATAAGTGGACTGGGTTGCCGTGCCTGACCTTGGGTTGGAGAGGTGACCTGGATCGGCCGAGCTTGGGTTGGAGGGATGAGCTGGTTCATGCCATTTATATGTAATGTAACATCATATCGTATAGGCCTATCTACAATAATTAAATAATTTGCATGTTTCAAAAAACTAAAAGCTCTAATGATAAAAACAATGCCATTTTCATGTTTCCTGTGAAAGTTTTACATTATCATACCAAGCTCAGCATACTTTCTGTGATGGATTTGGATCTTTGACCTAAAAGCTGAGGTATGGGTCAGAGTTTGACGCTTTTGCCTCCGTCAATATGGCCTTGGCTATCTTCACTGCATTTTCAGCTCTCCCATTACATTTGAGGGTAATATGGAGAAGACGTTTTGTGTTCAAATTCCCAGTCCTTGGAGAATTGTGGGCCGTTGTCTGTTATCAGGACCTATGGGATGCCGTATCTTGAGAACTGGGGTTTCAGCTTCCTGATGATGGTGGATGACAGTGTATTTTCAAGAAAGTCAATTTCCCAGAATCCTGAGAAATAATCTACAGTCACCAGATACTCTAGAAGGGATTCACCTTTTTGAAATGGTTTGGTTGCAATTAACCCATACCCTATTTCTTGGAGCCATGAGTTGGAGATTAGGGAGACTTGGGCACCAGTGTCCCACAATACTTGTGTTGCTAGTCCTTGAGTGAGACATTGGAGCATGCATTTTATTCCAACTATTTTTGCTACTTTATTCTGGGATCGGGTGGGGAAACTTGTCCTGGTGTCTACTTGGGATTGCTGCTTGGGACTTACTGGTTGTCTCCTGGGGGGCACGACCCGTCCCGTAGTGGTGCCCACTGGTCGTTTCCCGCCATGCATCCTCTAGCAATGTGTCCAACACTCCCGCACTTGAAGCAATGGCGACACTGTCGACCTTCCCCTTTCTTCCTGCATTCAGCGCAGCCCCATTCCAGTGGAGAGCGTTGTCTTGCTGGGCCTTGTCTTTCACGAACAGGAGCTGGATTCCCATCTCGGATGGCCGCGATCTCTGTCCTTATCAGAGCTTTTATCTCATTATGGATGCTGCTCATGTCTATTTTGGCCTCTGATGTTTCCTGTACAGTACTAACTTGGGCTGGCGTCCTCTTGTGCTTATTTAGCCGCTCTGCCTCATTATTGGCGGCAAGGTTAACCTTTTCTAAGAGGTCCTCATCGCTGGCTGCTTGTACTGTTTGTGCTGGAAATACATGTAGCGGTAGCATTCCCGCGCTGGCTGCTAACTTGCTGTGTGATGATGTCTGTTGCTGGTACCCAGCTACATGTACATTGTACCACACAAAGTTACATTCATTCTAGCCCTTACATTTGAACATGCTGATGTAACTCCAATCTCACATCTGCTGTTTTATACCACACATTTACATCCATTGTAGCCCTAACATTTGGACATGCTGATGTTTAACAAAATATACTTGAGAAAGGTGCTGTCGGTCGTATATCCTCTTCTGTTTCTCTTGTGCCTTCTGTACATTGGCTTTGACTTTTGAGTGGAGCATATTGCCTACAGTCTGGATCTTTTGGAATACCTCATGGATGTTGTCAGATGAAGGACTGGGAGGGGCTTCAGCTGGGGCAGTGGCTCTCTCCACATCAATGGGGTTTCCTGTAAGAGTATATGAACAACTAGAGGACTGCAACACTGCCACTTAACAATTCCACTTACACTGTATATCCAATTGAAAATGAACAGCCTTTCACTTCATATGCCTATATGTGAACCTACAATGTAATCCAATCAGTTCATCTGTATAGACTAACGGTTTTCAATGGAGGTTTGACCTCCACCTCTTTTGTCTACTTGTGATTGATCATCTGATGCCAATAAAACCCACATATAGAGCACACATAGTTAATACACCAATTGACCCCTTTTATATCTGAACTTCAAATAAATAGTTATTGAGGGGACTACAGTTAACTACTTTACATTCACAGAAGCTTCATTGCAAACATAACTTCATTGCGAACATAACTTGATTCATAGCACAACAAAATTGAACCATTCCTATCAATTACCTGAATTGGATCAACATGATAATTGTTTACCTTATATGATTATGGATAACATCAATAAATGTTATTAATTTGCAAATTCAAATCTCACATCTGTTAAAAATTAATTGTGGTAGAATTGAATATGTTTATACAAAAATAAGAAAAGGCATTTGAGGTAGATTACCTGTTAAACATCCCCTCAAAAGGCGAAAGCTTTGTAGAATTCCTGGACACCAGTTCTGTATGCAAACAGAACTGCATCAATCTTGAGGTCCCAGTCCAACTCATCTCCAAGGGGCATTGCCTAGCTTTCGCAGACAATTGATGAGGGTCTGATTAAATCTTTCCACGAGGCCATTAGTCTGTGGATGGTAAGCTGAGGACACCTTATGTTGAGTGTTAGTCAAGGAGAAGAGGCTGGATAACGAGGAGTTATTGAACTCCTTGCCCTGATTAGTCTGTGGATGGTAAGCTGAGGATACCTTATGTTGAGTGTTTGTTAAGGAGAAGAGGTTGGATAACAAGGAGTTATTGCACTCCTTGTGGATGGTAAGCTGAGGATACCTTATGTTGAGTGTTTGTCAAGGAGAAGAGGCTGGATAACAAGGACTTATTGAACTCCTTGTGGATGGTAAGCTGAGGATACCTTATGCTGAGTGTTTGTCAAGGAGAAGAGGCTGGATAACAAGGAGTTATTGAACTCCTTGTGGATGGTAAGCTGAGGATACCTTATGTTGAGTGTTTGTCAAGGAGAAGAGGTTGGATAGATAACAAGGAGTTATTGAACTCCTTGTGGATGGTAAGCTGAGGATACCTTATGTTGAGTGTTTGTCAAGGAGAAGAGGTTGGATAACAAGGAGTTATTGCACTCCTTGTGGATGGTAAGCTGAGGATACCTTATGTTGAGTGTTTGTCAAGGAGAAGAGGCTGGATAACAAGGAGTTATTGCACTCCTTGTGGATGGTAAGCTGAGGATACCTTATGTTGAGTGTTTGTCAAGGAGAAGAGGTTGGATAACAAGGAGTTATTGAACTCCTTGCCCTGATCAGTAATTATGCTCTCGACAAAGCCCATCCTGTAAATTCAATTGGTAAATCAATGCAAAATTGATATAAGTATAATGCAGGCATTGCATTACTCATATGCAAGCCTTGAAATAAGCGGCCAGGACCAAGGGTCAATTTATTTTTAAAAGTTGCCTCTTGCCCACAGGGATTTAACCAGAACAAGGGGCAATTTTCAAAAAACAGATTCATAATGACAAATAATTATTGACCCCTATTCACTGCTTCAGACTATGTACATGTAACTCCAATCTGACATCTGCTGTTTTATACCACACATTTACAATTATAGCCCTAACATTTGAACATGCTGATGTAACTCCAATCTGACATCTGCTGTTTTATACCACAAATTTACATCCATTATAACCCTTAAATTTGAACATGGTGATGTAACTCCAATCTTACATCCGTTGTTGCCTGTATACTTTACCAGACTTTTTGGATCTTGCTCTTTTCCCATTGACAATGAGAAAGATGCGGTGGTTCTCATCACAGCTGCTTGACAATGATCCAGGTGTGGAATTGTAGACTGATCCACAATCCCTTTTCTATAGAGTGCAGCTCTTCTGCCCATCCTGCTCGTATTTTTTTTTTTTTTTTTTTTTTTTTTAACATGAAAATCATGTATTTAATTTTAAAAACAATATTAATTACAAATGTAAATTTACAAGAAACATAAAATACTGGTATACAATGTAAATGCAACCATTACACCACCTTTTGTCTCATGTTCATCACTTTCATTGCAAAGTCCTAGGGCTTTCCCATCTGCCTTGCATGGCAGAGGTCAGCTCCTGATATGCAGTGCTCACATCCTGCTCTTCAATTCATTTATTTCCAATTCTCGTAAAAAGATACATTCAACAATAAATAATACAAAGCATGTGGAGGAGCCAGGAGCCAGCAGAGCCCATCTCTTGGAAATGACCTTTTGTCTCATGTTCATTACTCTCATTGCGAAGTCCTGGGAGCTTTCCTGTCTGCCTTGCATGGCAGAGGTCAGAGGTCAGCTCCTGGTACGCAGTGATGACATCCTGCTCTTGGAAACGACATCCAAGGATCCTGGGTAGTTTGGGCAGTGTCAAGTCCAATTTGAGAAAGATAAGAAATTTCAAGTGGTGTTGCTGAAGTCTGGGAAACATGTGCTTTAGGTTCTGTAGTATCATCCGTCAGTTTACCAGGGCCTAGACTGTTAACTAACTGGAGGGTTCCCAAATTTGTCCTCCCCTCTAACTTCAGATCAAAATCTGTCGAATTGGTGGAAACTACAATCATTAGTCTACAGGATTATGTGCTGGGAATGCTGACCACCTGTTCATGGACTATGAGTCCTTCTGGCCAACTTGGTTGAGTCATTGGTTGGAGTGTAGCTGTGGTCTCAGCCATGGCACCTGTATGAGCTCTACATGTACATGGGATAACAATTGCTTGTTTAGAAGCGACAGTCAAAGGCTTCTCTCCTACCTTGACTTCACAAAAGTCTGTGGGGTCTACTGTATGGAGGAAAGAAATTAGTGATGAGACCTTAGCTACGGGAAGGGAGGGGAAAACATACTGAAATAACTCTTAATTCTTGTTCTAGGGACAGTGTACCTTGTATTAGAGCAACTTCAATTACATTGTAACCTATCATTGGTTCTGGGAGTTCTGATGAGGTGACTAATACTGGAACCCTGACCTGCACTGACCCCTACCTCACCCCTGATGCTGAGAGCTCTATATCAACTTCTACCCAGCCATCAAATGGAATTATGGGGTTATTCGCAGCAGAGAGAGTGAGATTGGTAGGAAGAAGTTCAGAGATGATATTAATTGGTACATGAGATATATTGGCTTCCCACCAATCCCTGGAAATCATTGATACCTGGGGAACCTGTGTCCCATAGTGCCTTTGTTTCTTTTTCCTGTATGTTGCACTTGACTATACACCTCTTACCTACTAATCTTACAAGTTTACTCTATTGTCTTGGTGTAAGATGGGATATGTGAGACGACGTAGTCAGATCACAGGTTACCATCCGTCTCTGCCGGTCACCTGTCTTCCGTTTCCCGGACGTTTCAACAGGCAGCCCCTCGCCGTGTGGTTTTCTTCCCCGCACCTGTAGCAGTGGTTACAGCTCCCTCCTAGGCCGTTGGTTGGTTTTTTGGTGGGCGTCCTTCCTCCTTGCCGAGTGTGTTGGACCTGGTGATTGTCTCCTGCAAGGAAGCAACCCTTGCCTGTAGGTTAGCCAACCCCCGGGCTAATACAGAGATTTCAGTTGGCTGGGCCTCTTTGATTCGTACAGCAGAGGTTGTAGAGTTTTTGACCTGCTTCTCCTTCCGTTTGGATGTCATCACCATAGCTACATTGCTGCCCTCGAGGAGATCTTCATCAGAAACATGCGGGCCCTCCTCATGCCTCAGGCCCTCTTCAAGTCCTGTATGGAGAGTCTGCAGGAACGTCCTTTGCATGGTGTCAGCATCATACCGTAACGCGGCATACTCCATTTGATTTGAATAGATTTGTTTTATTGTCCACTTATTAAACAATAATTTTTTTTTCACATGGTTACAAGGTATATACACAAAGCATAAGTCAATTAAACAAGCTTCAATTACACATTAATCATTAATCACCGAGTAAGTTATATTAATAATTTAAACTTAATCTTTATAGAATCAACACTAAATTTAGAAGTAATAAATCTTACTTTTAGATTTTAACTATATGATCACATGATCTCATTCATGACTGTATATTTAATTTCAATATTCATATATAAATAATATTCATCCTCCTTAGAGGCGAACACCACCTTTTGTCTCATGTTCATTACTCTCATTGCGAAGTCCTAGGGACTTTCCCCGTCTGCCTTGCATGGCAGAGGTCAGCTCCTGATATGCAGTGATGACATCCTGCTCTTGGAAACACCTCTAAGAATCCTGCGTAGTTTGGGTAAGGTCAAGTCCAATTTGCTTTCAAGATAACCCATCAGGGCCATTCAATTCAATTCAATTCAATTCAAATCATTTATTTCTAAATTCCAATATCAATTAAAATAATGTGTAAAAGAAACAGTCAATGGGCAATAAAAACATTATAAAAATATGACATTTCAATCAAACGAATGAGAAGATAAAAAACAAAACAAGTATAATACACAATTCAGTATAAACAGATTACATAAAAAACATATGTGGATAATTGAAAAATAGTGAACACACATACCTGCCAACCACTCCGATTTAGGCGGAGTTACTCCGCTTTTTTCATACCCACTCCGAATTCCGATTGCATGCCTCAAAACTCCGATTTTTTTGATTTTTTTTTGATTTTTTTAATTTTTTTATTTATTTATTTATTTTTTTTTTTTTTTTTTTTTTTTTTTTTTTAAAACAAACGACTGGTGCATAAGACTAAAGCATAACACAGCACTGATAACCAGATCACGCTGACATCCGTGCTCGCGCTCATAGAAGATATACACAGCGCAGCCCGAACCTGATCGTTAGTTCCGCAGTCATTATCCATGTACTGCATGTACTAGTACATGGAAGCACGTGCGCAAGCTATATCGATAAAGTGTGTGCGGACGTTGTACTAATACATACACTACATGCAGCGTTGTTGCATAGTAACTGCATGCGTATAGCCCACGTGTATTTATATTACATGTGCAGTTGATACACCGTGCATAAACACTGTATACATTGGCGTGTTTTCTTCAATGCTTGTGCGATGACTGCGATCGTGGAAGCTTGTTATTTACCGGACTTCCTCGGATTTATTTTGGATTACTACTACTATATTCTTCTTCTTCGTTGATTTCTCCATTTTTGAAGGACAAAATGGGTAAGACTCGTGCTGTTCATAATCAGAAGTATAAGAAAGAATACAAAAATTGTTTATGTGTGGGGCGAAAAGGTTGAAGGAAAAGGCCCATTTGCACCATTAAAATGGAGAGAAAAAAAAAAAAACCCTAAAGTCCTGTGTACCCCCCCCCCCCCCCCCCCCCCCCAATCTACGGGCTACTACCCCAATCCTTCGGTGGTTCGCGACCTCGTAGTCCATCCAGAAAAATTTACTCCTAATTTCTCTTGTCTCAGGTATGAACACAATTGAAAACCAGGTTTGTGGCTTGTTTAGGGTGTGTTCATCTAGTTTATGTATTTGTTTGTTTTTACATTATTGTTATAAAATTTAGACATTGGTCAAACAATACATGAAATATAGAACATGAGAAAATAAACATGAAAAACATTTTTAAAAAACATACAAGAGCATCAAACAGTAAAGTATGGTTCTACAGGATAATTTAAGAAAAGATATTTAACAAATTAAAAGTAATTAATATGAACAAATAAAATGTTTCTTATATTGCCTCCTGAATGTATTATTAAATGAAATATTGACTCAATTCCGTGACTCGCACTCCTGAGAACCACGCTCACCACCTCCCTTCCACTGTAATTTTTTGAGATTCTGGCGAGTGAGATTCTGGTAGCTCTTTGACCCCTTGTCCTGGGTTACAGACTTGGCCAAAGATTTTTCCAAAGAATTCTTTCCTCCCAAGGGCTTGTACCAGGGTTGTGGCATCAATGGCAGACTGTCATTGCTTTGGTTTATACACAGTCCCGAAGAGTATTGGGCGCTTTCCGCGATTTGTCTAGTTGGCACCACATGATCTTACACGCTGTCTCTCCGCTGCTGCAGTGTCAGTGGCTGCAGACAATTCTCTAGGATGGTGGTTCCTAGAGAGCTTTGGCGTTGGGGGCAGCAGACGTGGTTCTGGCTAGCCATTTGCTAGCCAACTTTTGAAGAAATACCTTTAATGAGTGTAAAGCCTGTTGGTGCCCTTATTATGAGAGAATGGCTAAAGTGGGTAGATGTAGGAGGATATCTAGTTAGATACTCTTATTTCACTCTCTGAACAATGCACACATTACCAGCACGCTTAGCATCAACCTAATCATCCTTACAATGACTACAAGTGTCCATTAATCCTTTCAATAAACCATACAAAGACACGAGTAGATAAAGAATTCATGAATGCAGAAAGAAAATTGCCGATTGAAGTATTAATTACCTTTGCCTAATCCAAGGTGCCGAACCTTATCATAGAATTGTTTACTGTCAATCCTTTGCCTCAGCTGTGGGCCCTCCAACAATCTGAACTGTTTGTAGATATTTAACTTCTCCATCTTGCAAAGAGTTTGGGCGGCCAACCGCTCTAACTTCACCCTTCAATTCTGCACTCAAAGCGTTATCTAGATTGTATTACACATGTGGTAAGGGTCGCTGCAGCTGCTGTGGATAGATGTTCAATAACATACAAACAGTAATTATTTTGTGAAATCATATATTAATTACCTTGTTAGGTGGATGAATTTGAATGAATAAATGAATAAATAAGTTGGTAGTTCGTCATGTGAATGCGAGAACTGGTCGTAACTAGCATTTTTGGTGGAATATACAAATCAAGCTTGCCTGAAATCAAAATAAATACATTTTATGAAAGAAATAACACATTCAAAACAATAAAAAACCAAAATGAAGATTCAATTTCCTTGCATGCACATACATTTAATTTTAATAATGAACTGTGATGAGATCAAGTAAAACCATGCAGCTGTTTTGTACTTACAGAATTTAGCACAAAATCAAGTCAGCAAAAATGAGGTCAGTAGCAAGGGCTATCTTGGGGATGTCGTAGTCTGTACCATCTTCGTATGTTTCGTCCTCACTCCAGTATGCGATTGAATAGAAATTAGTTCCACTTCTTCGTCTTTGCTTTTCGACCTTTCCAGACCAGACAGTTTTTTCTCCTGTACTTTCATCGTACCAGGTGTGGCAGATGGTGCGACCAACAACTCTGCCTGTTAGAATGTCGCTCAGCATTGAGCAGACATTTTGTTCTAGCTCAGGAAACACTTGATTGATGTCATTGATGTCCATTTCCTTCAGTTTCTTCTCCACAGCTTTCCTTTCTTTTTCGCTTTTCTTTTGCCTCTTTATTAGCTGCTCTAACAGACATCTCCTTCCTCACTGCATCAACTTTGTTCCTGTTCGCTCTCCTCTTTCTCCGAGCCCTCCCTATTGACCACATAACTATTTGCTTACGTTTCTCGTCGAACATTTCATCCAACCAAGGAACCACTTGGTTTTTTCCGAGCTCGCATCCTTGCAGTGAGGAAGTCGACATTAGCATTCTTAGCTCGCTCTTTCCCAGCGCTAAACATGCCCATCAGTTCCTCGCTATCGATGTTGTGGAGTCTTGCTGTTTGTGTTTCTTCTCTCAGCTCATCCGTGACTTCCATCTCTAAGTACCCGCCTGTACTGTCGCTCCAACACGCCTACTATTCCATGTATGCATGTTGTCATCGTGCTGCAGAACAGTTCTTTATCAGCAGGCTGCTGTCTTTGAGACTTCAGAGTTTCGTCAGCATCACCAAGATCTCTTCCAAAGAAATCTTTGGTGCAGTCAAGAATTATCAAAGAGTTCACAGCGGCGTCCTTCAAAGCACCCATGACACGTCTCACTACATCAATGGCATCGATGTGACTAAGATCTTGCTGCCTTGCTGTGTACAGGCACAGCGGAGCACCCCAATTACTGTGCGATCGACTCTCGTCCAGTAAACATCATTTGCATAAAATCAACAATTGTGTACCGATCGATGCGAAAAAAAGTAAACAAATTTCGAAGACAAATTCTTATATCACCAATCAAAGCTACTAAATCGAGTATTTAATAAATTTGCAAGACACTCATGTGTATAAAAAGAGTTATTGATGCACAGAAAATGGGAAATTTAAGGGATAGTTTTGACGAACAAAAACGAAAAAAATGAGATACAAAATCACCGTAAAATTCACCATTTCTTTTAGAGCGAGAAAGAATTGCCTCGTATGAACAGAAATAAAATTTAATAATCTCAATCCTTGTGAAATATCTCTTTTCATAGTTGCTTGATAGGGTCGTATCAGAGAAAAACATACCCCAATGTCCGAATCTCATCGAACAAAAATAATCCTTCGTTGTCGCAAAATTGTTTGACCAGTCCCATACATTCAAATGTGTGTCATGTCTGAACCTCGCGTGTGCGTTGGCTATACATGTCTTGCCAGCCGACTGCACACGTGCACGCTAATGGCTCAGCTGTTTCGATCTGGCCTGCACCGGGCCTAAGACGCATGCGCAGTACATCGCTGAGATCGATGACGTCATGTTCAATGAGTTCGCTGACTACAACTTTTAAAAATGAAGCCCCATGAAAAAGAACGTTATAACCAAAAAAAATACAGCGGAGAAGCAAAAATTTCGCCCATGTATGGATTTAACCCTAATGAATATTCATACCAAGTCTCTACTTCGTGCATTGCTTGATAGGGTCATCACATTATAAAGCAGACGTCGTGTTTTTCGAGGGGTGAAGCTCAAAACACATTAATATCTCGAGTTTTATTCCATGGAATTTCGTATTTATTTCACTGACATAAAATTCATAATAATTTTAGTTAGTATGGAAAGTTTCATAGCGATATTGGCAGTAATAAAGGCGCAACGTAAATTTTAAGATTTGACATTCTAGCACACACATGTTCGGATTCACGCAGATGTCCGTTGGTTATTCAAATAGAACGGGCCGCTAATGATATGCAAATTGGGGTGCTCCGCTGTGCCTGTGTAGAACACCTGCATCCATGGCCCAGTCAACAACTTTCCGAGTAGGCCTACTATGTGCATCTCAACAACTCCAGTTGTACTAGCAAAGTCTTTTTTTATTGCAGTCACAAGAAGGCCACCACAGGTGACAGAGCCTGTTGTAAAGAAATCAAGGAATTGGTCGTAGAACTGAAAAAGTTTTCCACAAATGTGAAACAAAATATGCAATCTATTTCCTCTGTACCGTGGCATCAAACCTTTCGGAAGGTTGTTGTTTGCCAGCCAGGTTTTGAAACCTTTTGGATCCCCTTTGCCATCCTTATATCTCAACTTATTAACTTGCAAGACTATATTTGCAATTATGCAATCATTCCCATTGCTAAGAATCAATCTGACACGTCGGGTTCAGTGGAAGTGGTGCTCCATCCCTTGTCGGATTTTTCTTCGGTCTCCGGGGACAAGCTGTGGTGTCCCGTTCGCGCCCTCAAATGGTATCTTCACAAGACGAAGCCTTTTCGCAAGTCGGATCAGCTCTTTCTGGTTTCTCGAGAGCCACATTCGGCGGCATCTCGGGATACGATCTCCAGGTGGTTAGTCCTGGCTATCAAGGCTGCGGGCCCTGAGGCCTTGACGCCTGGCAGGGCTCCTCATGCCCATGATACTCGCAGTGTCAGTACGTCTTGGGCTCTTTTCAACTGAGTTTCAGTTTGAGATATCTGTAAGGCAGCTTTTTGGAAGTCTCCAAGTTCTTTTACTGCTTTTTATCTCACAGATGTGCCCGCGGGCGAACGAGCCTTCGCGGTCGCTTCTCTGAAGGCGGCTTCGTCGTCTATTTCTCATTAAATTGATAAGTTTGCTTGGTTTTTAACACCCGGCATTAATCTGTGCTGGTCTATAGCAAAGTTAGATAGGTAGATACGTTGATTTATTGATGTAAATCATGAAAATCATTACTGATTTTATTATTTACGATATAAATCTACGTATCTACCTATTTCCATCTCGTCACTCAGCTCTGCATTCCTAACGCGTCAGCAAAAGCCCGCATCCAATCCGAAAATTCCGGCGGGGGTTGAGGCACCGACGGAGGGAGAGTAGCCACCAAAGGCGGACCCCGAGGAGCCGCAAACGGTTCCGTAAAATCAGAGCGCGGTTTCTTCGACGGATAAACAAAACCCGAGGAAGAACCGGCCACAGCGTCCCGGATACCCCGCCTCTTACGAGAAGTAGCGGTAACGGAAACGGCCGATGAAGAAACAGGACGGGTATCCGGTAAAAGCCCGACGGTAGGAGCTCCACGCAAACCGAATCGGGAAAACGGAACACGCACCGACGACTCGGCTGCACGGGTATCCGGACTGAAATCCGGAACCGGCAAAGCCGACAAAGGAACAGAAGAACCGATCGATGACCAGTTCAAGTCCAGATCTACGGTAGCAACGGCCGATCCAAAACCCGGAGAGCGCCGAATATCCGTAGATGGATTTGTGCACCGACCAAACAAAAGACCTGACGGAACAATTGTTGGCGGTGCAGAACTAAGGTCCGTTCCACCCAAAGGTAACACCTCTGGGTTTCCGGGAACCGTCCCGAGGGGAGATAACATCGCCCCCTCGACCATTCTCATGGGCTTGCCTTGCCCGCATAAATGTCCGCTGACATTTGCATCCCCGGGGTTTGCGGTGTCACCACCGCTCCCGAGGGGCGTAACTAACGAAGACTTGCTAGAATCCTTCTTCTTCTTTCTCGCGACAGAATTCGATTTCTTCTTAGAGAAACCTGCTAAGAGAAAATTAGAACTGCGAGACATATTAAACCTGCGGGAAAGAAAGATTAATCAAAGGGTACGAGCAATTATCAAAAAGAATTAAATAAACTACCAGTGACAGAAACACCCCACCGACTACCCCCGCACGCACCCGAGACCTCGGAGTGAGAAAGGGAAAACGCGAAAGAGGAAAAGAATAGTTGTCGGTAAGAAAACGTTCTAGAATACTGATAAATAAATAAATTCACGGAGTGAAACTACTCTCTAACGAAAAGGTACGGTTCTTCATTTTCATCAATTCTTCATCAACTCAACTCATCAACATGAGAACATAAACATGAAAAACATTTTTTTTAAACATACAAACTAGAGCATCAAACAGTAAAGTATGGTTCTACAGGATAATTTAATAAAAGATATTTAACAAATTAAAAGTAATTAATATGAACAAATGAAATGTTTCTTATATTGCCTCCTGAATGTATTATTAAATGAAATATTGACTCAATTCCGTGACTCGCACTCCTGAGAACCACGCTCACCACCTCCCTTCCACTGTAATTTTTTGAGATTCTGGTGGGTGAGACTTTGGTAGCTCTTTTTACCCCTTGTCCTGGGCTACCGACTTGGCCAAATATTTTGAATTCTTTCCTCCCAAGGGCTTGTACAAGGGTTGTGGCATCAATGGCAGACGGTCATTGCTTTGGTTTATACACAGTCCCAAAGAGTATTTGGCGCTTTCCGCGAATGTCTAGTTGGCACCACATGATATCGCACGCTGTCTCTCCGCTGCTGCAGTGTCAGTGGCTGCAGACAATTCTCTAGGATGGTGGTTCCTAGAGAGCTTTAGCATTGGGGGCAGCAGACGTGGTTCTGGCTAGCCATTTGCTAGCCAACTTTTGAAGAAATACCTTCAATGAGTGTAAAGCCTGGTGGTGCCCTTATTTATACGAGAGAATGGCTAAAGTGGGTAGATGTAGGAGGATATCTAGTGCGATACTCTTATTTCACTCTCTGAACAATGCACACGTTACCATCACGCTTAGCATCAACCTAATCATCCTTACAATGACTACAAGTGTCCATTCCTTTTAATAAACCCTCCAACAATCTGAACTGTTTGTAGATATTTAACTTCTCCATCTTGCAAAGAGTTTGGGTCACCAACTGCTCTAACTTCACCCTTCAATTCTGCACTCAAAGCGTTATCTAGATTGCACTACACATGTGGCAAGGGTCACTGCAGCTGCTGTGGATGGATGCCAACATTGCCATCGTCATCTTGACCGGGTTGATAGTAACCTTCATGCAGTTCTGTGAGATGTCTCTTCATTACATAGAGCTGCATGGGTGAATGCCCCTCCTCTGTTGAGATCCCATGGCAGTTATGAGCCCCTGCAAACTCTGTTAGATCTCTCGGAATGAGATGTCTGAACACAGAGTGAAGGCACAACAGATCTACAGAGTTATCTATATCAATGGCTTGTCTATCAGTCATGCTTTGGAATACGTCTTTGTACTTTCGAGTGACCTTCACGTTTACATCCCTCCACAGTCTCTCAATACGCTCGTTGTGGACCGAGCTGCCTACCAGTACGGAGTGGGGACCCCGTCTTGCCTGCATTGACTTCCAACCCAACAGGTTCTCACCACTGTGATCCGTTCTAATCTTCAAGGGCGTTGGAACTCTCCGATGGCCTGCTCAAAGAGTACATGCACAGTTTCGGCCATATTGTTGTCACTTTAAGTAGGTTATCATCCGGGTGCACCCATCAATGGCTCCATGAAGCACAAACTTCTATTTAATGAGTTTATGATTGCCATCTGCATGCCAGGTGAAATGTGTGCGTGGCACACTATAAACCCTCCTTTGAACAGCATGTGTTCTTCTTCTCTGAATCCCTTCTGCATCGATGTCTCTCAGAATGTCTCTGATACGTTGTTTCTGGACGTATATCCCCGACTACCATCACCTCTCCACTATCTGGGTGGTTTGCCTTTATCACCACAATAGCTGCTCATAGGTTTTGTTCTGTTATGTCCGCGTGGCGCTCGTGTTCGATTCCATGTTCCTGCATGTATTTGTAGAAGGTTCTACATGAAACTCCAAGCGCTCTGGATATCTCCGCTATTTAAATTCTCGCCTCAAGTAGCTCTTCTAGGCGATCAATATCCATCTGGAGTATTAATAAAAAAGCACAAACATTAGCAATTTAATGGTATAGATCTAGCTTGAAGCTATCCCGGAACGGCCCTACCATACCGTTAAAATAACTGAGCACTCATGGACAGAGTGCTCAGTCATGGACAGAGTGCTCAGTCATGTACCGAACTAACGCCGGATTAGCTAACGCACATACATGTACACATGTACCGTACATGGCAGGCCTCTCCCGTATCAAATTTTCTGGTATTTCAAATCGAGTTGTTGGAATTGTGTGTAGTTTACAAGAGCATACAATGAGATATGATGGATGAAGTGGGTGATGACATTCTATAACTCTGCAAATGTCTGAAACAAGATAATGGAAGATGTAATAAAGACATGGCCGCATGTATGAACAAAACAGGCATAAAGTAAAAAAGAATTGCTGCTTGCAGTTCAAAGATTATAACATGACCCCCCCCCCCCCCAAAAAAAAAGGAATCGATCCTAAGATATACACGTACAGGTACATGTAGCATTGTCATCTACATTGCCAGGAAGAGGTTCTTTGTTACAAGTTTCTTCGCTACCTCTGTCCTAAACATATGTTCACAGGTTATTAGCAGTTCATTCCATCTTCCTGCGTCGAATGGTACACAAATGAGGGTATGTCCATGTCGAGAATACACAAAGAAATCACACGAAGCGCCCCAGTGTACGAAGTTACCCGGTGCTGCAGTGCATGAACTGCTAAGTCTGTCCAACCTGACCGGTATACGACCGCAACATGCATTGACTTGAAGACTTGATATGAGTACGTTGTCTGAGCGTGTCGACTACAACTAAGAGCACCAGTCCGTTGTTGAGTGCATGGATAGGGTTATGGATACGAGCCCAGCTCGTCCAGTTCAGATGTCAAAACAATGAGTCAAGATGAGGTGAGGGCTGATGAGGCTTCTATCATGTACGGCCTGTGCTGCCTGGTCTTTGTCTGGTCCTATAGTATTGGGAAGTCTTTCATGCCAGCAGCAGCATGAGTAAAGAACATTCACCTTCGTGGACAACACCCTTAATTCGCGTCAAGATCAGACCAAGTTCAGATAGGTCTGATCCTCTTGAGATCTCCAAAGCAATCTGACTAAACTGCACTAAATCTCCAACCCACTTTGCCTCTCTCAATAGTAACCTCCTTAAAATTCTACATATTCCTCTAATGCCAAAACTGAATCCTCTACACATAACTGCCCTATCAACATTCTCATCATCCTTTCCACATACACAGACAAAGATAAACACCTGCTGTACTAGAGATTCCCAGTTAGTTGACCTAGGCCTAGTTACTGCCTAAATTGCAGCCAAATACATCCATTCAGCTAGGGTTAGGTTTAGAATGAAACAAATTCTAGTCACATTGTGACTATTACCAGTGCTTTAATTGTTACGAAAAACCACAATATAGAGATAGGGGGTATACCTCTTATGATAACAGCAGGACCCTTCCAAGGAGGCTGTAATTTCTTACTTTTTCCTTTAAGTGTAGCCGTCTATCTCTTACCTGAAACTCATGATCTCTCTCACATGCACCTTGATGTCATAACCCCTCTTCATACGTTCTTGAGTGGAACGCGTAATGTTTTCCTCACGGTTTTAAGAGCCTAATGGAGTGCATATTCATCCATAGAAGCCACAGGTCCAGAAGCCGGGAGAGGGAACACGAGATCAGCTGGTATATTGATATCTTTACCCAACATGAGTTGGTTGGGAGTGAAACCGGTACTTTGGTTAACTGTTGATCGAATCGCCCCAGTAACCTGAGATAGATGCTTATCCCATTGGTTTTGAGATTTACCAATATAGCACCGTACAGCATCCATGATCGTATGATTATAACGCTCAACCTGACCATTAGATGACTGTCTGTACGGTGTAGTCTTCGCTTTATGAATTTGCATTAACTGACATAGATTGGTAAAAAGTTTACCATACTCTCAAAATTCCTACCTTGATCAGTAAAAATCTGGAAGGGATAACCAAATCTACAGAAAAATTCTGTCACTGCTGCATGAGCAGTTACTTCAGCCAATTGAGAAGGCAATGGGACACATTCCACCCACTTGGTAAACTGATCCACCATTACCAGGACGTGCTCTTCCCACTGGAGGTCTTGGGAAGTGGTCCCATAAAATCGAGATGAACTCTTTCCATGGGAGCTCCAGCATGATAATTAATCAGGGGGTGTTTTCCATACCTAACAGATTTCTCATTCTGATTGCATGGAGCACCGCCCTAATATAATTTTGAATATCCCTTGACATACCAGAAATACCCGGACCGGATTCTACTCCCGGTCCGGTCAATACCAGGATGACCGGCGGAAGGGACATCATGATTCAACCGGATCACTTCCCGTTGTAATGAACTAGGAATCACTTTATTGGGCCTTTGTGTCATCTTCTTGGTCTCTCTTCCAAATCAGGCCATCTTTAACAAAAAATAACCCTTTGTTATTCCATAAGAATTTACTTCCTGGACTTAATAACATTAATGTCCCTTCATCAACAGGATCATCGGATGTAATCCATCCATACAAATGAGATAACTGATTATCGAGTTTTTGTTCCTTTACAACAAACTCGGAAGATGATAGATCTTCTTCTGATACTTTAGTAGTATTTAAGCTAACTCCATTAATTGAAAAAAATAGAGGAGCTCTGAACAGAAGATATTTCCATATGGCTCAAATTATAATCATAATCTTCTGGATTATCTAACTTAACTTCAGAAAAATGACCTGACTTCTTAGCTATAAAACGGATTTACATAATCTACTACTTTTAATAACGAAATGAAACCAGTTATTATGTGCCCGGCAACAATAAGGACAACCACCACATGGGAGGTCTCGGGGTAAGATGGCTTAACGGTAGATCATTTAATATGAACATTTCTTATACTAAGTACAGTCTCCAGAATAGTGTTCAGCTACACCTTCAGATCTGACTAATAATCTCATTGGCAAGATTCTCTCTATAGTGTTCCCTGTGTCTGATCTGACAAATGAGATGATTTTGTGCAACCATGCACTCATAAATGTTTTACCACTTGCTGGCTGGAACGGGATAAACTGGACGTTTGCAGGAAATGAGAACTCCTTCACGCTTTCCCAAAACTTCAATGTTTTGGCCTGATTTCCTTTGTTTTGGAGCAATTCCAGTAAATATTCTCAATGTTTGTTCTTTGTTTGTTGTTCTTCACATAATGAGGAATATTTAAAGTCTCATGAAGAAAGTGTCACAACCTTCTTCACACACAGAAGAAAGCGCACAAAATAACAGGCAAAACAACTCATCAGCTGCTTTTATCTCATTCACTATTTGGTCCTGACTGACTTTTCCGATTACATCTATTAATTCATTTTGAATGGTTTTTTATTGATAGGTTGCATTCTTGGGAGCAGATTTTAGGTGTTCTTTCAAGATACTGTCTCCACCATTACTCCTGAACTCAAGGAAGGCTCTAAAGTTGCCACAATTGGAGTCCACGACATGATATTGGCTGTCATCTCCATGCCCACGAAGCGCACAATTCTGCCTACCACAGAGTAAGACCGTCTCCACTATAGACTTCAGGACCTCTCCACTATAGACTTCAGGACCTCTCTGTTCCTTTTTCGCCGTTCTGAGCCGAGTCTATCCATTGAGACATCTATTCCACTCCTTTTCCCAGACATTAACAGCCTGAACGACATGAAGCGGTGACGTGCATTGGAATGGGACTTAAAACCAGAGTCATGTTTTGCTTTACGGAACATTTGACTTTTCTTGCCTTTGTTGTATTCCTTCCCCAAAGAAATGCTTGTCAAAACGTTCAGTTGCCTTCTTCCTATTCCTGAAGAGTGCTGCAACAAGTTGAGATCCGTCTTTTGATGTTGTCTTGTCTCTGACAAAACATGGGGAGGACATTTGATATGATGCCCCCCCCCCCCCTGTCTACCAAGAAGGGGATGGGTATATGCTCTACCATCAATGTCACCTGTGGTGTCATCGCTGAAACCGTTTCCTCCTGGAGAGCATAGCAATATTCGTCGGAAGACGAGTCTGCAGGGGATTGAGAAACAGGTGAGTTGCTGTCGGTGTCTGCAGGAGCAGTGCTGAACGACTTGACGTGTTGGCTTTGCTGTGATCTCGCTTTCGTCTGGCATACACGCTCAAAATGGTCTTTCTTGTGGCAAAAGTTGCATGTTTTGCCTCGAGCAGGAGTGTCCGCACTGTGGGGGAGCTGACCACCACAATACTTACAGATGCCTGATGATCTGTGCTTCGAAGAATGCTTTTGTGACTGAAACCGGGGCTTGGCGGTCTGGACAGCCTTAACGGTTGCAGGGCCGTCCTCCATCAATTTGGCCTGCGCATCTGATTGTTCAAGAAGTCTACCCATGGCCAAAATGTCACTTAGGCTCTTGTCTTGTTCATGGAGCGCCCGTCTGCGAAAACGTAAAAATATAATTGAATATAATATAAACATGCTTTCTCCAAGAATTTTAAGGTGATCTAATACACCTTTTCACTAACATATTCAAATTTTATGCATACTTTTTAAAAAAAGGTTGTTCTTGAGAACCTGAAAGCTTGCCAGACATAGCAGCAAGTAATATATGCAATTTGGATTCCATGCAAGTACTGAAGTTCATTAGTTAATAACAGGTTAATGGAATCCCTTGTTACTATCCCCAGGAAAGAAACATCCATAAATTTGAATAACTTTGTAAAAGGGTCTATTAGTTGCAGAAGCTGGTGTAGATCATGGCATGATCTACAACTTCATGTTTATCTGCAGATGCTTTTTTTCCCATAATTAAACCTTACTAAGAAAATCTATGCACCAAAAGGATTCTTCCTTTTGGAATAGCTTAAAACAATATATGGGTCATTCCATGAGGTTGGGGCAAAAACATATCCATGTAACCGAGGTATGAGATCTTCTATTACACACTGAAGAGTAATTCATCTGCTGAAGATTTTTGATGCAATAATTATATAACTGTGCCCTGCCAATGTCGTGCCTGTTTTAATTTAAAATAGATTTGATTTTAACATAAATTTGTTTGTTTATACCTCTCTTAAAATGGACATCACATTTACATACTATATATACTTCTATTTCGGTGTGTATACAGTTTTTTATACGCAATGCTTGAATACTTTTAAATATAGTTGGCTATGCTTTTTGTGCTGAAATCAACATGGTTCATACGAGACATAAAGTTTCTCAGTACTGGTATGTCACAAAAATTGCCCCAACCTGATGGAATGACCCATATATAGATAGATTTGGAATGCTTACCCAATATTGCAGACACAATGGTGCCATCAACACCGGCCAGACCTTTCGCCTCCAGGAGCTCCTCGTGGGTGTAAAAAACACTCATCAGGTATAAGGCAACTCCTGATGCCTTTTTTTTTACCTAAAGCCTCTCTTGTCGTATGCTCATAAACATACACACCTGTCCCTGGAGACAGCTCCTTCATCTGAAAGTGAAGATAAACAAAATATATGGTTATGAGTCAGGTGTATTCTATATTATCTTTGTATCAAAATACAAAAATGGGGGGCCAGGGGCTCAGTGTGATTTTGCCCTAGGCTATTGAAATGACTACAGCCTTGTAGCTTTATGCAAGGAGTTCCTGTATTTGATGTCTTGATCACCTTGGGAACCTTCTTTCTAGGTTGAAAATAAAGAAAAGTTTATTATATTTCGGCCGGACCATGCATAACCAAAACAACACCAAATCACATGGAAACCTAACTTAGTTATCTTTTAACACACTACAACAATTATTCTCATATCCTTATGAAATTAGCAACCATTCTATTAAAAAAAGTTAAACCCTCTGTATACATATAGGCGTCTGGACCAGATACAAAATTTTATCCAATATACTCACATGATGTCTCTCTGCTATTTCAGAGGCCATCCGGCCTTGTCTTGGTCTGTCTTGGTCTGTAAATTAATGGTAATAAAAGAAAAGGATATGAGCTAAATTTGCATATTAGCTTTTCTAAGTATGTGACAACATATTAAAGGGAAAGTCCACCCTTATATTAAGTTGCTTTGAATAAAAGCAGACAAATAAGAGAAATGGATCAGTGAAACTTTTACGAAAATCAAAAAAAGGATAACAAAGTTTTTTTTTAAAGATGTGACTGATCAAATGCAAATTGGCAACTCTGTGACAGCACTTCAGAGCAGCTATCCTATTTATTTTACACTAAAACTTCCATTAATTTCTTTCTTTCATGGTTCTTGATGGAAGTGTAAATATACATGTATTTCATAGAGGGGTGTGTCTAACAATATATCAAATGCATATAGGTACAATTAAATATTTCCTTCTGAGAAAATGGAAATATATCGAATTTTTAGGACACAACAAAATGGGAGAGCTGCTCGCAAGTGACGTCACGAAGTTGCCAATTTGCGTTTGATTGATTACAAATTTTAAACATCAAATCTTTCTTATCCTTTGTCGAATTTTCGTCAAACCTTCACAAAGAAATACAATTGAACAAAACAATCATAAATAGTACAACCACTGGAATGCCAGAGACAAAAAAAAATGAACTTAATAGCTATTGCGTAATGATACGGTGAAAACAAAACTACATCGTCATTTAGTCAATGTCAACCAAATGACAAAGAAAGGTGAATTTCATACCTTCCCACAATTCCCACAAAATGTGGCATCAAAGATATAAAAATGCAGACTCAATAGTAACAAACGTAAGTAATACCTGAATCTCCCATAAAGCATACTTTGCAACTTGAAAAATAATGAGCATCAAAGCAAATAGAAGAGAAAGAGTAGATGGTAATGAGGGAGAGAGAGAGAAAGAGAAACAAAGAGAAGGGGGAAAGAGAGTATGCTAATATGAAGTTAAACAATGAAAATATCGGGGGTGGGGGAAAGGCGTGGATATTCATTAACATAAATACCTATATACCAATAACAAACCAGCAGTGATTATCAACATAACCTAATGCATGACATAAAACAAAACAGTGTATGGTCAAAGGTATATATATACAAAGAGAAAGATATATTTCCCAAAGTTGTGATTAAAAAAAATGTTTTTCATAAATCCACAATAACAATTACAAACAGAATCATGATTGTGACATAAAAGTGTCACCAAAAAGTACCAATGATAAACATGGAATAAGAAGAATGGAATCATGAAAATAGAGAGAAAGCAAATCTGTAAACAAGACCATACTGCATTCACACACATCTGCCCACGGCGACTACGTGAAGTAAAGGAAAATAGATACAGTGGAAGCAAGTACTAGGGCTCAACTTTTGACAGTGATTTATATGAAAACATAATAATTATGAACCATTTGCATGTCCCTGAGTGTTTTTTTTGTAAAGGACATACCTTGCACATTAAGTACAGAGCCAACTTGCCATTCTCATAGTCGACTTAGTAGCCTTATCATGTCGACTTATTAACTTTGTAAGTTGACACGGCGACATATTAGGCATGTTGCCATGTCGACCTTCTATTCCAGGAGTGAACTTTTGACCCTATGGAAAATCCCCAACTTGGGTGTTTAATGTACTTTTGCAAGATGTCTCATTTTATCGACGACCTGTTTTGGTGTGCGATTTGAAAGTATTAGTCCCATTAATGGATTTTGTGCTAGGACTTCTCTCACATCACCCACTTTGGGTATTTTCTTCTGTTCTAAATCTACTTGACGAGATGGCAAGATATTTTATCATGTCGACTTATTAACCTTGTAAGTTGACACGGATCATCTCCAAAAAGCTCCATGATCGCCGCCATCCCCCCCCCCCCCCCCCGAAAAACCTTTTCCTGCAGCCACTTGAATTCTCTTGTGAGCTGGTAAGCTGGTCCGAGGGATCCTGTAGCTCCTGATAGGCTAGTAGGTCTTGAGATTCCAGGGAGTCCTGAGGTTCCAGGGAGACCTGTAGGTCCAGGGGGACCAGTATCTGCAGGGGCTTCTGTTGGTCCAGAGATTCCAGTCGATCCAGGGAATCCTGTAGCTCCTGATACTGATAGGCCAGTAGGTCCTGAGGTTCCAGGGAGTCCTCTAGTTCCAGATGTTCCTCCAGGGAGACCTGTAGGTCCAGTATCTGCAGGGGCTTCTGTTGGTCCAAAGATTCCAGTTGATCCAGTATCTGCAGGGGCTTCTGTTGGTCCAGAGATTCCAGTCGATCCAGGGGATCCTGTAGCTCCTGAGGTTCCAGGGAGACCTGTAGGTCCAGGGGGAGCAGTAGCTGCAGGGGGTCCTGAGGGTCCAGCGGTGTCCGCTTGTCGCTTCCGATATTTCTCAGCCATCATAGAACTCAGCCATTCACGAATGGCAGTATTGCTGCACCCGCGACTTTCCAGCTTCCTACACATCGCCCTCCAAGCATTGTAATTCGATGAAGATGTGAGGAGCTCCATCATGTTCTTCATGTCTTCATTGCACAGCCTGTTCACTGGAGGGGGGAAGTAACCCCTTTCCTCCTTCCTCTCGACATGAGCTCGCTTCTTCTCTTTCTGCAGACTTGCGGCCAGATCTCTCCAGTCTTTAGCATATTGCTGCAGACTAGAAAGACTCTTGTAATTCTTAAAGACCAAATTTTGTTTGGTGCTCTTAAGAAAATCAAAAAAAAGTGCAACGCTGTGGCAGTATGAGAGGACAGTCCCTGGTTTCTTTCTCTTCAGCTCCTCCCCCAACCACTCTTCTGCTTTATCAAGGTTGATCAGATCCTCGAAGGATCCCATCTCATGGACTGCTAGCTTAACCTGCCTGGCATGCTGCTTCACGGCTTCCAAAGGTTTCTTCTTTCCCCTTCGCGTTTGTAAGAAGCTCATGAACTTTCGAGTCCAATATTCGCTTTTGGGATCTATACCCGATGGTGTGTAATCAGAAGTCCTGTCTGAATCTTCATCACTCTGTTTCTCTTCTTCATCACTCTGTTCCTCTTCTTCACCTGAGTCATCAGCAGCCAAAGAGTCTTGTTCTGCTGCTTCTGCTGCTTCTTCCACTCCATAGCATTTGGGATCTATACCCGATGGTGTGTAATCAGAAGTCCTGTCTGAATCTTCATCACTCTGTTCCTCTTCTTCACCTGAGTCATCAGCAGCCAAAGAGTCTTGTTCTGCTGCTTCTGCTGCTTCTTCCACTCCATAGCATTTGGGATCTATACCCGATGGTGTGTAATCAAAATTCCTGTCTGAAAAAATATCTTCATCACTCTGTTCCTCTTCTTCATTTTCTTGTTCTTCACCCGAGTCATCAGCAGCCAAAGAGTCTTGTTCTGCTGCTTCTTCCACTCCATCTCCATCCATCAATTTTGCACTGTGCATTGCCATTGATCAAACCTATATTCTAGATCTAGATTCCTAGATCTATATTGGAGTCATCTGTAGGAGCAAACTTGAATTCCATTTTATTGATGATGTCCTTGAAATCAACTATCAAAGTTGTTTCATTCTTTTGGGGCCACCTTGTTTTATAATTAACTGTATAAAAATATGTCTCAAAGCCTAGTTGCAGAAATAATGTTTTGTAAAATATTGGCTAACCCTCCCCCCCCCCTCCCCCCCCCCCTCCCCTTCCCTTCCCCCCCCCCCCCCTCCCCTTCCCTTCCCATATGACCATCAATGCGATTGGCTTTTTAGAAGCTGGATTAGTTCTGCACTCCACAGGGAGTGCTTGCATACAATAGTACTAAAATCATATTCCTCATTCTGATTTGGCAAATACGATAATAATTTGTCAATAATCATAATAACCAAGCTCAGTTATTATTCGTAAACATCTGGATAGTTCACCAAGAATAAAAACAATAAACATACATTTTTTTTTTTAATATCCATACAGGGTCTGGAAAAAAAAAATCTGCTGATATAATGACAAAAGTATATTTATCAGAATAGGAGCTTTCCTTTAGCATTTAACTCAGAATTTGTATTTTAATCTTTCATGGGATATGCCATTATAATAACAAATTATTCTTCAGTAATGTTCAATTTTGACAAAATCAGAAAGACTTTTCTGTATTATTCTGTTAGTACGCTACACATGGCTTCAAGAGGCACCACAAATGGTATTTTGAGCATTTGTTCACAGAGCCCACATGAAAATATCTGTAGAGTAAAAACTTGAAGAAAATAAAAGTGGTCTTTCTATCAACACTTACAAAACCTGTATTTCCTTCTGGGTCCCTAAGGCTGGGAAATTTAGTTATTATGCTCTGGGCCAGTGCTGCCTTCACAAATGACTCTGGCCTAAAAGAAAGACAAAGACACCATTACATTATTTTTAAGACTCTATCTATGACATCTTTCCATTTCTATGAAGTGTGAAATATTTGAGAAAATAAAATAAAACATTTTTTTTTTCTTCACTGCACTGAATCACCAATAAATCAGAATTAACATGATTAAAGCGAATAAAAATATGGGCTACACTATGAAGATGATTACTGTAAGAACACACTTGCAAATAATTACAGCCACAAGATAGTTATGGTACACGTATGATGAACAATTTTGTTTTGTTGATTCATTATTTTATTGATCTGTATGAACAATGAATGCCTTGTTCATTGTCTGCTCCTAACTAGTACTGCTTTAATTTTCAAGAAATATCCCAAATATAAAAATGTTTGGAGTACCCCTAAAATACCCTTCCATAGGAAGTGTACACAGAGATATTTTGTCACTTGACATTATTGGATGCAAATACGTCTTTCAGAACAATTGCTGGTCCCTTTATTAGTGTTTTCTGATGATGTGCTGCATTTTCTGAAGATCAAGACAATTTAAGTTTTAAAATTGTTACCAAAGCTATCTTGTGGATGTAAGGCATGTTTCTCCAGAATTTTATTGTTTGACTGATAAGTCCGGTTGATTTATTTAGAAATTTACGGTATGATAAAGTAGGGGAAATACCCTACAACTATACAAATGCAAAATATAGTCATATACTTACCGCTCTCCATAGCTAATGATCAGGTACTCAACCAGTCTTGACACAAGGACATGCCTTGTCCTTTTAGCCACGAATCCAAGCCTCTTGATTTCTTCAATTGTTGCTACTCCATCGGGGGACTGATTTAGTATCATTTCAGTATCCTTAACACAGAAGAAAAAAAGTAGCCAAATTGAAATATCTTACTATCGTTACTTTTGAATCCCCACACAGTGAATGTTGTTATAATTTATTTATTTATTCATTTATTTATTTATTCATTAAAGTTTTTTTTTTAAGCAGACTAGTCCCGTCTGAGCCAAGTAGGCCTGTGCCTGCCCGGACTACGACGACAAACAAATGAAAGCTCGCACGTGTTCTCATACTGGGTAAACAATAGTCAAAACAGCTTTATTGAATCTAGTCTCTTCATCATGGTCAAAGCTGACTCTTTGGCTTGCTGATTCACTTTGTTCCTTCGATTCCCTATCTTGAGCTGGGAGGGCGACATCATACCTCTAACTAAGATACTTGAAGTCACGCTGCAATCAATGTTCGATGACGAAGTCATAGTAGATAACTTTAAGCGTATGGGTTGCTGCTTAGCATTCAGGGCTTGCGCTACTTCATCTAGAATGAACGATGAATCACTCTGGGTATCCAGGAGGGCGTAAGTCAGAATCTCTGACGATGGTGCTTGTTCTGCCGCGACCCACACTGGTACAATCATCGAAGTGCTAGCTTGTTTTCCAGAACGGACTTGGCAAGACGTAGCCCTGTCCTTAGAAGCTCCTTCACTCTTGTGCGCATTGTCCTCTCTTATCGTAGGGTTTTCCTCATGAAGAGCCGTGGGATGGCGCTTACCACATGTACTACACTTCAGCCTTTGTTTACATGCCTTAGAAAAATGCCCCTTCTGTAAGCAACCAAAGCATACATGATTTTCTTGAACAAACTTCCTGCGTTCAGAAAGTGGCTTGGCCAAAAACTTGTCACAGTCCTCGGACTTGTGTCCAGTTTCACTACACAGGCAGCAAGGTTTTGGAGCCTTCTTGACTTGTTTGGGATGTTCTTGCCTTTGGCACTTTCCTTGGTGTTGACAGCCAAAGCAGATCCCTTATTTCTTGCTTCTCGCTTGATCTTGAAGGTCTTGGGACTTGATTCTCTTTGAGAGTCCTCAGATTTCAGGGCACCTAGAGAAGAAATGGGATTGTTGGCTATCCTTGCCTCCTTAGCAACAAATTTCACAAACTTAGAAAATGAAGGATAGCTGCCGCCTTCCAACTCATTTGATACCACCCTATTCCAGCTACTAATCAGCCAGTCTGGAAGTTTGGCTATCATCTTTTGATTCTCATAGCAGTCGTTTAGCACCTGGAGGCCAGTGACATATGGCATAGCATCATCACAAGACTTTAAGTAGTCCGCAAACTTCTGAAGACCTATGGCATCTTTGGAGGATATCTTCGGCCAAGCACTTAGCTTCTTCCGGAACGCTTGTTGGATATTAAAAGGATGACCATACCTCTGTCGAAGGCACCTCCATGCCCCATCATATGCCTCTTTGGAGTCCCCGAAAAAGAAACCTTCCACGGCCTCCCTTGCCGGACCAGTCAGGTACTGCTTCAGATAATACAGCATCTCTGTTGGTGGTATGCCACGGTTTTCGATCAAAGTCTTGAAACCTTTGTCGAACTCTACAAACTCGAGCGGATCCCCACTAAAGGTGCGTGGCACTGGCATCGGAAGTCTTGTGTGGTACATGTTGTCTGCTAAAGCCTTACATAAGCCCTGGACGTCAACCGACGTTGTCTGAGGCGGCTGTAGTGGTGTCTTGTCACGAGGTTCCACATGCGAATCAGGTAGACTATCATGTAGCTGGCCTACTCTAAACTCTGGGCCCATCTCATCTTGAGGGGAAGGAGATGACGTCTTGGCAGGAGGTTCTGCTGACTGCCCTTGAATACCTTCAGGTGGTTGGTTTACTCCAACTCCTGGGTACATTTTGTCTTGAGGAAGAAGTGATGGTGTGTTACGAGATTCTACAGGCTGTCCAGGATTGCTATCAATGTCAATTACTGGTGTGGCTCCACGCAGTTGGCTGGTTTCAACCCCTTGGTCCATTTCGCTTAAAATTGAGCTGAAGACCGATGAAGTATATTCTTGTTTCAAGAATTCTTTCGCTATCTGCTTCCGATCCTCGGCGTCAAAAGGACCTTCTAGGGATCCCAGAACTTCTTCCAAGGCGTTGAGGCTATCTCTGACCATTGCGTTGGCACGGTCCATCCTCGTGGTGGCCTCTCTTATGGGGACCTTGTGTCTCCTCAAAATCTCGTAGGTTTCCATCAATTCCCTCTCTCCAGCTTCCAGTATGGATATCTGTTGTTTGATGGGACCTTCTTCTGTCTCTGTCTTAATGATTGTTTTAGCTGCCTTTACTGTGGCCTTAAGGGAGCCATACATCTTGAAAAACTTCCGCTCTGTCTTTGATTCTTCAGAGGCCTGAAGAGCGGCCATTTTTTCCGTGGGCTGCCTCTCCCTTGATGACTTTCTTGAATCTGCCATGTTTAATTGGCTTTGACACAACAGAAATGTAATAAGGAGCTGGCCTCTTATGCTAAACCATGCACTTGCACCTTGTACAGCAAATTGACCAAATTAAATTGTCATGCAACTAGAGTGAAATCAAACATCAATTTAAGCAAAGCTACAGCGCTAAGCCTACCAACCTCATCAATGTAAAACCGCTTAAAATGCTTCTTGCTAATGAAATTACAAATACTCCATAGTAATTTGATTTTACATCTCCCAATAAAGCCTTTACGCACGCCTCAAAATTCGCTTATCAAAAGGGCTTGAATGCAGACCACGCGATCATGCGATAAAGTTCAACATCGCCACATATTCCTTCCTTGCTTGACTCTGAACTGCGATGTCAATATCACTTTGTAATGAAATTACACCTTTAACTTTCTTGTCACTTGAGCACAAAACTAATGCTGGCTACCTGCAAACAAAACATGCAGTATTTGCAGAATCATATTGGAAACACTTTTCAATAGACTACTATACATGAAATAGTTATTAAAATTCAACTTTTACTTGACCTCTGTTAATTTGTTATCAAGAGTCTTGAAGTTTCACAGAGCCTATTATAGCTCTGGTTCTAACTACTTTTATTTCATCAAGTTCAGATCCAATGTTTCATTTATAAATTCAATGTTGTTGGCTTGATTTATGCTTCAAGTTCAAACCTGGCTGGACCTGGACTGTACAAGACTAAACCACGCTGGCTCCCGGGCTGTATGGCTTGACCGGGCCGATTCCCGGGCTGTTGTTCAAGCTGGACTTCAGCTGGATTAGGCTAGTTCATAAATTATGCTAGGGCTGCTACGAGAGGCTGACACAGAATAGTCTTGAACTTGGGCTTGGCTGATCCGCTAACATCTACACTGGGCTTTAGTCCTTAGACTCTTAACTAGACGTGACTGTGGGCTGGATCTATCAAGGCCGTCGCTAGTCCTGTTACATTATGGCTGCATGCCAACTGCTGGTGCAAATTATGGTAAAGCCACGTATTTTATAACAGTGTATAATAACGATTGTGGCCGATTCCAGCTTAGCGTCCATAATACACCTCAATAATAAATCGATGACACTGCTGCATTGCAACCATAATTCATTGTAACTGTAACATTAGTGTAGATCAAACTGCATAGCGTCCATACACAGCTCTACATACCTCGAAATATTGAGACATATGAGAAATGACTGGATCACAACATCGTTTCACAATCCAAATCAAAATCCATCAACATCCACTCAGATTCTGAGATTCATGCGTTATGGTGCAATTCTAGCTGATCTCTAGCATATATCCTGTGCTCGTCGCCAAACGTAGTTACATATGTATGTTCGTAGGTTCATCCAGCTGAAATGTCATGTTGAACTCAACTCAAATGTCTAGCGTCTATTTATTGGCTCCATCTTGATAATCAGGCTTGTTGATGATGATGAGGCCATTTTGACGCTACGTTGGAAGTGTTTTTACTGTGCCTGCCCGGACTACGACGACAAACAAACGAAAGCTCGCACGTGTTCTCATACTGGGTAAACAATAGTCAAAACAGCTTTAATAGACAATGTAATTGCAGAAATGTTATGTGAGCAATAAATGTAATGTCAACCATCTTATATCAAGTTTTGGCGTATTTTAGTGCTTATTTCCTCAGGACTGAGGTTTGAGTTTAATCTAGTTGAGTTATCATTACACAATAAATTCGATACTGATTAAGAGTTTCTGTATATTTCCATACAAACAGATATTCATAATTATAGTACTACACAAAGACCTGCACACTATGCATACAATGCATCAATCTGATACACAAGCTATTGAAGTTCTACAGTAGAATAACACTGATTGCTGTATGCATACTGCGCGAGTTCTCTTGAAATTAAACCTAAAAGTTCTATTTATGCTTACCACTGTGCCACTTGTTACCAAAGTCTCAGGCAGGCATAAATAATATGCCGATTAACGATGCAATTCCTTTTCCATCGCCATAACGTGCCCCAGTTTTGGGCCAAAAATTACAATCTTCGCAGACGATAAAATTATGGAATGCCAAATAGACAATTACAACCGCACGGTGTATGAAGTGCCTTTACAAGGCCTGCTTTTCAAGGAAGTCCTGCAATTTATTTGTATATATGTATATTTTTCTCTCTCTCTTTTGCTCTTTTCACGTTTACAAGTTTTTATTTATTTTACAGCACTTGAATAACAAACTTGTTTTTTAACAGTGGCAATTTCATGCCTTAATTCCGGCCACATATTAACACACATTACAATTTGTTCCCTTAATGCATGATGCATAAAAACGTATTAAACATTCATTATAGTTGTTTACATATGTCTCAAATCTGAATAATCATTCATTCAGCAGTTACTAGAAATAAAAATGGAATTAAATTTAATTTCTCTTCTTATTTTCCTAAGTACAGCTTTTTAGATCTAAATCTCCTTCTCTTCATAAGGAATTAGTCTCAATGACAGAAAGATCAATGCCCCTATTTGATTTTGTTACTCACAAACAAATAAGCCTTTTCTCTATTAAGTGGTGGGGGTGTATTTGGTCCTTCTGCTGATGACCTTTGACTTAGCTTAGCAGACTTAGCTGAAGTAGATGGGCCAGGAACGGGTGGATCTGGCCCCGATGGACAGGAATCTGATGGTGGTTCTGAATCCAATTGACAGAGCAATGGTGAAGATCCTGATGTAGATGGGATTGACATTGCCTCATCAGTGCTGCAGATAGCATAATCCCCCAGATTTAGGTGGTTTTGAGTAGCTGCTGAGTAGTTGGTGAAGGATAATGATGATGACGATGATGATGGTGATGCTGTTGGTAAGTTCATCTCGTACATGACTTGGGTTACTGGTAGCTGTAAATTAGCTGGTAATGACACCAGGTCCTGTGCTTGCTGCTCTTGAACCTGTGATTAATGGAAATTCCTAGGGTTCATATTTATACAATTTGGAATGGTGTAATGATATAATTGAACTTGTCATTAACATCAAGTGATCGAACCATATGCAAAGGACGAGGCACTAGAAGATCTAATGGTTCCATGATTTTGATTCGACCCACACATTCTGACACAGCATATGCCTGTAGATGTCTGTTGTAGTATTCTGTTTCGTACACAAGCAAGACAAGTACTGCCTTGTGTATGATGATATTCTTTAGTTGAGCACACACGGGTCCATTTTCATCCCATTCTGTCAACACCAAACACCCCAGCTTAAACTCATAGCTGTGAACAGTCAGTTTATCTGCTACATGGATGAATTCATCTTGTGAACAATCAAGTGTAGCACAAATATGTTGTGCTTCTTCAAATGTTGATATCTGGGCTGGAAACTGATTCTTTATGTCCATCTCACAAGAAAGGGTCTTTCCTTGGAGAAACACATAGCTTTGTTGTTCTTGATGTCTCCTTGATACAGTCTTGGCCACATTTTTGTAGTTATTGCAAGCACGCGCCCAACTCTTAAAAGGTTTGTGTTTCGCTTCTTTCCTAATTGTTGAGTATTGTTCAAGTGGGCCAAGTAACCTAATCAAATGAGGATAGTGGACAACAAAATTATTTAAGAGATCCATCAAACACTTGAAGGAACAGTTGATGGTGGTCCTTAATGAGGGCCTTCAAGAAAAAAGTAGCTGATCTGGTGATGTATGGGGCTACTACAATCTTGTAAATATCTACAGCCAATAGTAGAACTTCCCATTCATCTGATGACTCATCAATCGAATCTCCAAGCACGATAGGAAGATAAAGGCACAGGCACCGCATCTGGGCAGCTTTTTGACCGCTAGCTCCACGAGGATTCTTCAGCGCCGATTGCGGGATAGGACTTGGTTGTTTTTTTTGTCTACAAACCCATAGTTAAAGGAAGATATGCGGTCATTCACCTGTTGAAGTGTAACCTGTCCTTTGTCAATGAGTGAATTCAAGACCAGTTTGACTTCTAATGGCATGATTCCTTCCAAGAAGTCGTGAGTAATATCTGGTGCATAGTTTTCACTGACATGAAATTGCTCTAGATTATTCAGTTCTGATGAACGTTTCATTCCAGTTCTTGATGTATCATCAAGGGCAAGATCCTCATGAAAGGTCTCTTTGCTCCGTAGAAGTGCCGAGTCGGGGGTGAGCTGTCTACGGATGATTTCCTTTGGGGCCTTACAAAAGCGACAAGGATAATTAGCACTGAAACTTCCCACAAACCCAAGCAATTCATGGAGACCCAGATTGTCACCAATAACCTGAAATAAAACAGGTTTTACAATCCCTTTGAAGTCAGTGCTTGAAATTTCAAGACCTTCCTTTTCAAGCACCTGGAGATCGTCCACTATTGCTGCCAAAACACTGTCTATACCATATTTGTTAACAACTTTCCTCTTGGCACATGCAGCAAGCAGAATGTTATTTAGTGAAGCCTGATATTTTATTGGTAAGCTTAAGACACTGATGTAAAATGCAACCAGTTTATGTTCGCCTTTCCTGGATCCCAAGGGGTTTCCTGTCTCATAGTCATCAGCATAGAGGAGTAAAGGGATTGTGGGGACATCTTCACAACTGACATGCTTTGTCTGAAAATGAAATCCATCGCGATAGGTCTTCAAAATACATCCATCCTGCGAATTATGCTGACTTAGAATCGCTTTCATCACACCAGGCTGTTCAAGGTATTTTTTCAGTAACTTGCAAATTGGAACATACTTAAATGTTTCTGTCACTAGTTGCTGTTGTGCATTTCCTGAATGATCTCTTGTGGCAAAAGATTTCCCTAAGGTTCTTTCTTCTGGGGGTATCAGAACATCTCTATGTACAAGGTACTGGTCCTGCATATAGCGTGTTCAAAATTGACTGAAAATGTTCTGTACTTTATGAAAGTATTTTTGAAAGAAACAAATGTTCAAGCTTTCAACATCCACTGTTTCCAAGTCATTCAGGATCAGAACATTATTCATCAGTTCTTCAATCTCTCTTACAAGTTTGTCTATGTATGTATGAGGCACAGCAGATGCCTTCAAGCTAGTAAGAAAGAGAAAGAAAGTCTCTTTCAGTGTATCCAACATGTTCCCTGTTTCTTTCTGATTTGTAGTGCATGTTTCAGCATCATCTGCAGACTCATCTTCAAAAATGTCTTGATAAACTGTTTCATTTTCAACTGACTGAGATCCTTTCAAGTCTGAGCAGTGCTTTGACAAAATATGTCGTTTATATGATGAAATGTATGTAAATGTTTCAGGACATCCATTTTGACTACATATCACAAACACTGACTTTCCAGAAGTTAGTCCATGTATATACTTCAAATGTTTGAATAACTCATCCACCTCCCCTCCTACGTCACACAAGCATCTGAAGCAAATCATGTTAGCGAATATGAAAAGTTAAGAGGCAACTGAACTCACATATTGACTCCAGTGATTCTTGAATTTTAATCTTGCCCCAAGCTTTGGGATCAGCACTTCAATCATTTCATCTGACAGGAGGGCAGCTGCTTCAAGGTCTATCCCATTTTCTGTGAGAAAAAGCAAGACGATGTGATTTTGGTAATATTTCATTTATTAGACAGGTCTACTAAAAATGAATGTTGACTTAATTCTAGCTGTTCAGGCGTGGATTCAGGGGGGGGGGGGGGGGGGCGGACGGGCCCGCCCCCCCCCCCCCCCCCCGCCCCAAAAAAAAATCGTTTTGGAGAATGCATGTTTTTTATGTGTTTGTTGGCTTGAAAAAAAAATTTAATGCTTATAATACCACCCCCCCCCCCCCCCCCCCCCCCCCCCCCCCCCCACTGAGAGCACTTTCAGCCGGCCGGATTATGACCATAAAAAATATTGTGTGTAGTTTTTTTGACGGCCAAAGGGCAAAAACAAATATTCATGCCCTACCCCTTCCCCCCCCCCCCCCCCCCCACTGAGAGCACTTTCGAGCGGCCCGATTTTAACCCCAATTCGGGGTCTACCAAAATCTGAGAATCGGCGATCTGCCCCCCCCCCCCCCCCCTCTCATGAAATCCTGGATCCGCCACTGCTGTTATGTGTAATGATTATTTTAAAGTGCAATATATCAGATATCATATGTTGATGCTTTGAACAGCGGTGGGGAGAGAAATTGCCTTTCCTGAAAATTGGTAAGGCAATATTGAGGCAATCTTCAGTGCGAATTAACCTACTCACACTCTATGCTTGACTCGCTTGACTGGCGTGTGGATCGAAAGACATCTGTGATTCTGTCTCTAACAAGGGGAGCTGACCGACGAATGTCAATACCGTAAAATGAGAAGCCCCCGAGGAAGAGACAGATCTAGTAATATCAGTCAAAGTTTATACATTCCCCAATGATATATATACATTTACAATCCACTAACCATACTTTAAAAACGGCAATAGCTGAAAAAAAAACTATAGCTACCAAGCCTTGCAAGGCAATTACAAGGCCTGGGGTGCAAAGGCTGCAGCCTCAGCTATATAGCCACTAGCAGGATTGTTTGATTTAAATCATGTCGATTTAAATCATGATTTAAATCGCGATTTAAATCACTTGATTTTTTTCAAAAAAATCACTGATTTAAATCAACTTTTATGAAAAAAATTAGTTTTCTCTATTTTCTCTTCTTCTTAACAGATACTTTCATTGTAATCATTTTCATTTCTGTTCCACATGCTTTAGAGATACTTTAAAAGAATGATACACCCTCATGGAGTCTGATTTAACACCACTGTTTTATTTTCAAATTGTAAAACAAGCAAAACTGATGAAAACAACAAGTTTCTAACGAAGTAATGATAAATAACTCTCTGTATGTACACCAAACTGTTAAATCTTCAATAAAATAATATATAAAATCTACAAAGGTGCTCAAAGTCCACAACTTGGATACTTTTACAAAACAGCTGAACTACTTGTATGTACCTCCTTCTTGTTACTATTAATACCCATTCTTTCAATTACTTAAGTTGAAGGCATATGTGTACATTTGATAAGAATTACATGTATATTTGCATGCTTGTGTATTTTCTTATCAATACCCATACATTCAATTACACAATTTCAAAGTACACATGTATACTTAATAAGTAAGAATTTAAAAATGGGAAAGTTGCTGGGCAAGTGTTACTGTATGCAGCAATACAACTGCTGTGCTTGCTTGTTCATGTAATAGTTTGAAAAAACAGCACATCAATGATGTGGTGGACAGTGGTGCTTATCCTGCATCTTGCAACGAAATTTATTGAAGTTTTATTTGGAACTGAGGTTACACTGTAATGAAAACATAAAATGTGTATTTTGTTACAAGCATATCAGGAAGTGCCTATTGCAAATCTGGTTAAATATTACATTCAAATTAGATGTTAACGTACAGACTGATATAAAAATTTCAAGAGTTTAAATGTATACATAATACATAACATTACTTGGGCTTCCATAAAATGTCCCTCTCTATAATGCAAATAAAAAAATTACCTGTATATAAGTGGATTATTGTGTCAAATAGTACAATACACAATGTTCAAAAGACTACTTGACCACTATTATTGGTGTAAAACAGTTTAAATATAGTCTAAAACTTGTTAAGTGTGACCATTATTTTTCGTTGGAAAAAAATCAAAAAAACCTGATTTAAATCATAAAAATCCGATTTAAATAAAAAAAATCTGATTTTTTTGATTTTTTTAAAAAATCAAAAAAATCAACAACCCTCATAGCCAGCAAGGCCCAGGGCCTCGTTTCACACAACTTTTCTACAGGCTAGACTTTTCTACACCTATTAAAGTACACAATTTACCATTAATCATTGAGCTACGATTGATATAAATCATACAATCAATCGAGGTCATTATAATCGTAACTCAAAGCCTCGATGGCAAATCTTACAACTTGCGATTTCTAAGTTAGATCTACTCTGGCCTTATGAAACTGAGCCAGGCACAGCCATGCAGTCAACACACTGCGGTTTAATAGGTTAAACTGTCTCAATCAAATTCTCGAGACTTCAAGTTCAAATTCGTTTAAACAACCTTTTTATATACAAGATTGATTATTAGATAGGTACCTTCGAAGATATCTTGCAGCCCTCTTAGGCCCCAACTGATAAGAAGCTGGTCCATAGATGACTTTTCTTGTTCCTGGTTGTTTACTCTTGATCTAGATGCAGATGGTAGTCTAGTCTCGCATGCATGCACGGTACGCGCATACGGTGCCGGTACGGTGCGCTGCGAGCATGCATGTATTATGCTCGAGCAATTAAAATGGCATGGCCGGGGCGATATCTTGTAGACACGATTTGCTAAATAGTTGGATAAGCACTTGTGCTTTGCCCAATTAAATAGGAAAAATTACCACACCACGGTATTCAAAACCCCAACAGTTGGAAACGTAAACAAATACAAGATATCATCAAATTATTGGTCAACTTATGCCCAATTATGTTGTAAAGATATTTGACCAACAACAAATTTACCCCATATTTTTTGCAGTGTAGGCTTTACAACTTTAAACCTCAGGGGTTTATTATGCATATATAGGTATTTACATGTACATTTATATAATAAAAGAAAACAATGAATATTCAAATATCATAGGTAGCAAATAAAGGATGACGAACAGAGGAATGAAAACAAACAGATAGGAGAGGATGATCAAGCATAATGATTTGCACCAATCTATAAATGTGAATTATTAAGTAGCCTTTTCACACTACAGCTCTACAATAAAATAAAAAAAGCATTTGTAGCCCTTCTTTTAAGCAGTTGAAAAAATTAATAAAAGTAGGCCTTCTTGAATTGAGGCTCATTTATTGTTTTGCTTCACTCACACAAATGTTGACAAAGTTTTTTACAAGTCAGATGACAACTCAAGTATATAGGCAACTAGGAAATCAATCTGTTGACCTTTCTACTAGCTTTAGCCTTGGGCATCTTGAATCGCAGTCTCTCTCTCCGTCAAGACTCGATGAGGAACTTCGGGGACCGGATACTAGATCTAGATATGATACTGGCTGCGCTCCAAAAGTTACGTTTTGTGTCACGTGGGTGATTAGAGATCCAATTAATGATCTCTATGATGTGGGTCCGGTCCCACGCGCCGCGCCATGTCGGCGACACGTCTACGTAAAGTACTCTGTCGCACCTGAATCTAGAGGCGCAGCTTTTCAAGGGCTCTCCCCTTCACAAAGCCTGAGACTGAGTGCGAGGGGCGTAGTGACGGGGGTCAGTATTACCGTCCCCCCCCCCCAAAAAAAAAAAAAAACCCAGCTCATATTCCTCTTCCTGTTTTTTCTTCTTCTTTTCCCTCCCTTTTTTTTTTCTTCTTCTCCTTTCACTTTTTTTCTTCTCTCACCCCCTTTTTGGGGGACCGGGGGGGGGGGCACATGTCCCCTGTGCCCCCCCCCCCTAGATCCGCCACTGACGAGGGCCCCTGTTTCATAAAACTTGTTTTCAATAACAAATGTCACATTTCTATAACAAATTTGCTCTCAGCCAATCAAATGCTACCATTTTATAACAGCTTATTATAACAGTTACTGTAACTTGTTATTGATAACAAGTTTTATGAAACGGGGGCCCTGAGCCAGAGTGAGAAAAATAAAAGTGGAACCCTGATCGCACTCCGATCTTAATTTTGTTGAAGCATGTGAATGCCCCTGTAGAATGATCTACATGCACCTTAGATTGTGACATAAACTTATTTTGTGCTTGAGACACTGAATAGGTAATTTTCTTTTGTTATTCACCTTTCGTTTCCAAATATCATTTACAGATGCTTGCTTTCCACAACAACTTTGTTTTTCATTTTTAATTTAGTTTTGTAATAGGAGAATTACATTGTGTAACAAGAACTTTTCGTGTGTAAACTCACTCTGTCAAGAGTCTGGAAAAATGTGTGTAATTAAAATATATATTTATCTCAATATCAGTATATATGTGAAATCTTATTTAATGAAATATATATATATGGTTTGTATACAAATGTGAAATTGAAAATTTGCTTACCTGTAATAAATTATTGAAATGATCAAATAAGTATTGAACATTTATTTCATTGTTTGATTTGTGATAATTTATATAATTGTCTTTCTTTGGGGGTTTTCTGTATATTATCTCTCTTCTCTCTCTCTCTCTCTCTCTTCCTCCCCCCCCCCCCCCTTCTCTTTCTTCCTCTCTCTCTCTCTCTCTCTCTCTCTCTCTCTCTCTCTCTCTCTCACACACACTCCCCCTCTGACACAAAAATGCTTTTCCCCTTTTCTGTCTGTTCTTTTTTTCTTTAAAAAAAAAACTGTTTACATTATTTTGTTACAGTTATTTGAACTAGGTGCATGGACAAGTTTCCTTTCAGTTCCCTCAAATCTCACAACATTCTCACAACATTCTCAACAACATGAAAATAATAAAAGAAAAGCATTGTTTCTCATACAAAGACTTAAATATATTTGGTCAGTAACCGTTGAAGAGTCTGGTGTACAAATTTTCAAGACATGTTGAATCACAGAGAATAAAGGTTTCAGACTAAATTAATATCACATTTAAAATATAAATATGAACAATATCACGAGTACTTCTACAGTACATAAATCATGGGCAAAATATTTTTTGCAAAAATATGCATTGAATTGAGACATATTGCTGGGGTTTGCAATAAATGGTGCATGTGATTGAGTTTATTTTACGATCTAGCCGCACTCGAGTTAAGATTGTATGCATCTATCATATTAAAGTTGCTGCATATACATGTATACAGACTTAATAAGAGCAGATACCGGTAGATTGTTTCATTTGTTTTATACATCAAATCTCCTAGATCCTTGTTAAATGATTTTTCCTGTCAATATCCCTGACAAATAAATCTCATGTTTTAATAAAAGGCTTACTTTAGCGCGCACACAGAGATAAGCGCACTGACCTCTATTCGCATTAACGCGCAGTGCTAAGTAAGTATATGCCCACACATAGTACATGTATAAGCTGCGCATCACTTTAAATACCGGGGGTACTTAAAAATGTTTTGATACTACTGGAAACTATTGCACGCTTTTGCATGAAAAAAACGTGGGATAGTCTCAGTGATTGAATCACAGGTGACCACGATTGACCAATCATTTGACTAGGATCTAGGAGTGAGTTGTATAACGGCATAATACACAAAAAAACTTTCACAAATAGGGGTATACACATGTAATGAAAAACCTTTCTCTCTGTGTCACTTTCTCAAAGCAAAATTTTAGTGTTGAAAGTTTGACGATTTAAATGATCATTTTTGTCCATAGAATGTTGATTAAATGAGAGTAGAGTGTCAAATTAAGACAAGCTTAATGCAATGATTTTTGCTGCCTTTTGCCGAATGAAACATACATTTTCTATATTTTATGCTCAAAAGCTACTGAAAATTAACAAAGCATGTGCCATGGCCCACACATTGGATTATAACTACAATAAGAGAGATATGCATTTATAACTATTATTCCATTGTATGCCTACAAGTTTAAAACATACATATAGATGGGTAGAACATTTGAAAGTTGTAAAATGAAAGGAACATGTAAAAAGTGGTTTAAATGTGCATAAATGTGTTTTTAAATGTAAAACAGAAACATTTTAATACAGTACATTAGAATAAAAGTGATCCAGTACATTTTGTTCCTTGTGGCTTTTGGCAAAGAAATAGATAAAAAATAGCAGTATTTATCCTCAAATATAACTTCTTATAAACAGCATCACTGTGATATTTTTAAATTGTCTTTCTTACCATGCTATACTCTGGACTGAAATCATTTCGACACCCCAAATTTCAATTTATATTTGTATTATTGTATTATTCACAACTAGAGAAACAATTTACTATAAAATTATCATAGTTCTACCACGGTCGCTGATATGGTTCAAATTTTTATTTGAACATGTACTTCATGTTCTAACAGTTAAGAAAAGAGTGCCTTTACAGACTTTTTAAACAATATTTTCACCATCAATCTTTGCATTCTTAAAAGAAAGATACAAACAGAGAAATGTCTACCAAACACAATGAAAATATCAAATGATATGTTTTGACAAACTCATTAATACTTATAAACATGTGCATTAGTGTACATGGAAATTATACACAAACAACCAGGTTTTCACTAAAATGAAAATATAAAAAGCTATGTTTTGACAAAATCATTAATACTTATATAAACATGTGCATTTGTGTTGGCAAATAATACACAAACAACCAAGTTTTCACTAAAATGAAAATATAAAAAGCTATGTTTTGACAAAATCATTAATATTAATAAACATGTGCATTAGTGTACATGTAAATTATACACAACAACCAAGTTTTCACTAAAATGAAAATAACAAAAATAAAAAAATGAATTGGCACTCTAAATAATCGCATCAACGACTATTTCCTAAAATGAAATGAAAAAAAAAAAATAGCACACTGACTGATCTAATTTACTTTTTTTTAAATCAATTATAAAAGCTTAAAAGGTAAAATAGCGAATAAATTAACTGGACGGATCAGCTAAAATCAAAACAAAACTGAATAAGTGCTTGTCAAGGTAGTTATATCTTGAGTATTGAAATTTAATTTATTTCTTCTAGGTTAAAACTACTTTATTGTATTACTGTCTTCATTCTAACATGTCATGAATTTTGTTTTTGATAATTTGAAAACGCAATGATTGAATACAGTAGATTCTGAAATGAAGGACACTCCATTTAATCCAAGGATTGTTCAACTACCCTAGTTTGTGCAAATGTGTCTTTAACAACTGATCGATGTGAAAGATGTATTTGAATTTTGTTTTTTTCATATTATGTATAATAGCATAAAAAGCATTTATTGTGAGTAACCCTCACCAAATACCTGCAAAGTCTACACACCAACACTAAGCCATCAACAATTAACTTAACTCATTTTGATGCTCTCTCACAATTTGTTTAACTAAAATTCATTACAAAAATTACAACATTTAAAAAGTATTACTTTCAGGAGCTTAGCAAAATGTAATGCCATGTAAAAACTGGACATTTCAAACAAAGGAATCATTTGGCAAATAAAGTTGTGTTTTTTCCCGCTCGATCTAGGAATTTTTAAACTCAGGTAGGCAAATGCTAGAGGCCAAACGACCATATCCCATATCCCAACATGGCAACAGATCATTGTCAAGAGGGTGTTCTTTATTACAAAGCCAGGAGCCATTTTAGGAAAACTCTTAAATATATTTTATGGGAAGGAAATTCGAGTTAATTGTCATTACATATTGAAATTGCAGGGATTAAATACGTACATCTTATTCATGTTTGGCCCAACTGTCTCCCGTAAATATACAGCTGGCTTTGCCCAGACATTAAACCAATGACATTCCAATTCCAATATGCTATTACAAATATTACAAGTGGTACACTGTATTCCCCTATTAAACAGAAAAGATAACGCAGTTTTCAGAATACCTACCCAGGCTAATACATGTCACTGCACTTTTCTAATCCTCCTTAAGTCTAACACTATACCGGTACTTATATTATCTTTTAATAAATACATTTCGACATTAATTTTTGTCTAAACTTACACACAAGTATTAAGTAGTTCACCACATATGAATCTTTTCCTGCCTGCAGGAGATGAATGACGAGTAAAGCCAACCACACCCTACACGATCCGACTACGATCCGACAACGATCCGATTTCGGAAGAATTTGCAAAAGCATTTGATACAGACATTCAAACATATAGAAATCTTAATGACCGAGGATCTGAATAGTCATAAGATTAATAAAATCTAAATTTCAAGAGATTTCATGCTTCCTTGAAAGAGGAAAAGCCAAATCGGCTCAGAGTAGTGAGGTCATACCAGGTGGGTCTTTCACAAAACTTGTCATCGGTGACAAATGACAGTTTTTGTTATACTGGTAAGCCACTGAAATCCTTGCTTCTGATTGGTTATCAGCAGACTTGTCACTGATTTTCGTCATTTGTCATTGCTTTTATTCTGACTAGAAAATTTCAAAGCACTAAAATTCTGGTTGTTAATATTCTGGTCTTTAGTATTCTCATTATTTAGAAGATGATGTAATTTTAAATTTCCTATCTAAATACAATTGCCATTTCTTCGAAAATCGGATCACAAGACGGTTAGTAGTGTGCGGTGGGCTCAAGTCTTCTACCAATTACTATTGCTACATAGATTCTCTTCTAGTATAAATTAATCCAGCAAATCGTCTGTTTGGAGCCAAAAGGGCGTTAACTTACATTCTTTAACACATAGCCGACGCCCCTCCTGGCTCTGAACAGATGAAATGCTGAAGAGTTTAAACAGACACATAAAATATACATTTTCACATCAAGAAAAAATGAACATAAACATTCAAAATGTACAGTCTGAATATAAATATTAATAATAATCACATTTGTATAGCGCGTAATACTACGTTTCTAGGGGCTTTTCATTGTAAGTATTACTTCCTGGTCATTGGGTTCACTTGCTAAATCTGTGCATGATGGTGCACACGCTCTGCTTCCTGGGGAGTAGTCCAGCCAGGTGCCATTTTACAAGCGTATGCATGCCAATCCAAACACATGAACGTTTGCATCCTACCTGGGTGGAGAGTGGCAAATGTAGATTTATGTCTTGCCAAATAACATTAGTGCCACATGGGGCTTTGAACCGTGAACCATGTGATCCGTCCACGACACCTCTACAACATTTAGAATATATACAGGGAGTTTTTACAAATGTGGGTGTATATTATGCCAAGTTGTATGGTATTTAAATATATAATTTTCCTATGCAACAATCATTTCCCTCACATCTCAACAGATGATTATCATTATTCTACTACAAATATATATTATTTTTCAGTTTTAATAAATATTCATTAGAAATAGTACCAAGATTGTGGCTTCAATTTTCTATAGGGCAAGAACCTTTATGAGTTGATGATTTGAAATAAATACCATAAATACTATTAATAGTCTGTCAGACACAATTTTTTTTCCAATCATTAAAACTATTTCTTATTCACGAGATGACCCTCCAAAACTCATTAACTGCTTTGAAGTTCTCTTGACATGCCCAAACTGCAATCAAGATCACATGATGATGACATCATCATCACTGAGACATCGTGGATGCAAGTATAGAACTGCTTCAACTATCCTGCGCAGTGTATTCTCAGGAATGTATATACTTGAATCATAGTTTTGTACTTGGGCGTTAAAAGTATGATCATATAGTATGTATTAATCACATACAGCAGCTGTCAAAGCTAAGTGCACATGTAGCCAAAAGCAGATTTTCTATGAAACTGTACATGTATTGGAACTATAAATAGACATTGAAAATGTTCAAAAAAGCAATCCCCAATCCATAGATGTAGAATACACAAATATACTTCACAAATTAACTTACTGAATATGTAACATACTGCACCAAAGTAACTACCAATTTGTAAGAAAATATTGGTTTTAATATCCCTAAGTTACAAAGTACCAATAACGACGGTGGATCTACAGTCAAACTCGTCTATTGAGGCCATCCACGGAAAAGAGATAAAACTGGCCAGTGTAGACAGGTTTTTTAAATTTATTTACATATGTTTCTTCCAACCATTGTAAAAATGTTTTGGTAAGATAAAAAGGTATTTATGCTATTTTCAGTAAAACACTGGTGCACGAGTCCATACTTATCGAAACTTCACATAATATATTAACACAAATTCTACAATATAAGCAAAAATACATTTACAAAATATATCATCTACAGTTTAATCTGCAGATCTACTCCCAGAATTGATCGTTTTTTTCTCTAAATACCCACATTGGATGATAAAGGCACTCATTTTCTACAAATTTGGTATGTAATATGTACTCTCCTGGTTCAAAGTGACCAATCCACTTTAATTACGTGCTCCTATGATACTAAAAAAATTCACAAAGTATAAGTGTGAAAATTACATTCACAACAAAATATTCTGAGTCGTATACAATCACAGATTGCTTCTAAATATCTGTTAATACACTGTTGATTTTTGGTATAATTTACTTTGTTTTCATATACATGATTTATATACAAGGAGATGCATATACTGTATGCATCTTATATATACATGTATGTAGGTGTACAGAGTAAAAAATAATTATACATGTTTAGAGATGTTTTCAGCAGGTCTGTTACTCTTAAACCAAAATCTTTTCAAAACATCCACCTTTAAAATAAAAAATATATTTAATTTGTTCGATTTTCAAAAGAGAAAAAAATAAGCAGCTTCTTTCACACATGATGACATGAACCATAATCAATGTTGGTTTGTTCTTTAGACAATAGATAATTCATGTTTCTGAATACTCGTAAAATTAATTTCTTTCACAGGCAAGAGCTGATGGTGGATTTACACAAAAATATACAAATGAAACGTAGAACCTTCGAATAGCACCCACTTTGATCCAAGAGTATACCCGTGATAAAAAAAAAAAAAATTAGTTCCGACCTTCTCTCAATAGGGGGTGCATAAAGGCCAACCTCACACATCAAGACCCGACTACAATTGCAATTCGAATGAAAGTGAAATAGGATTTGATATGGAATTTCACAAATATCAACTCTTTTCCTGATTGTAATGCAAAGCTGTTACATGAAATACTACCAGAACCTACTTTTAATTCCTTTCGAAATCCAATTAAAGTTGGGTCATTAAGTGTGATGTGACCTTAAAAGACCTGCAAATTATTTTTTACAAGATCAATTCGGCGAATAGTAACAGTGGTAGTAGTAATATCATGTGATAGAACAATAAATTACTCTTTGGTATGTACAGATCATATACATCATAATGTGGCAAACAAAATACCACAACAAAAGATAGAGATACAGATGAATATGATTCAGAAAATACCAAATGAAATGCCCTCATATCAATCTCCTCCCCCCCCCCCCCCCTTCCTCGCTCTCTCTCTTTCTCTTTCTCCGCCTCTCTCTCTCTCTCTCTCTTACTTCTCCTGAATTCAACTTGTATATAATCATAATTTCTGTTTTCTCATTGAATCAATAATTGCACATGGGAAAATAGAGATCCCTTTGAAGTATTGTGCAGTTGACATACAGTATGTTTTCTAAATGCATGCAAAGAGCAATAAGCAATAAAAACAAGTTTCTTTACACGAGTAGGTGGCCGAACAAAATAAAATGTCAAACAAACACTAGGGTTGATTTGACAAAGACCGTCACATGTGGCTTTGCAAATGCAAGTATTGTATGTGTGTGTGTACAACCATTAAATGTGAAGATTCACTGACCCTTTCCTACGCAAATAGTAGGTTCATAATGAGTAATCTCATGAGAATAATTACTTCTCATGTCAGAGTCAATATTTTCAGAATAACAAGATCATGATGTTGAGAAAAATGTCTCCAAAAAAGAGGGGGGAAAATGTATGTTGTAGGTTTATGATGTGCCCCTTTAAATGAACTCTTTTTATGGATTCATTTCTGTTGATTCTTTTCAAGCTCATTTTCTCAGTTAATCGTTTTTGTAGGAAAATGGAATATTTTTGCAATAAAATATGTAAGAGAATGCTCACAGGAAATAGTTTTAGATTAGTTTTAGATTGTGGATATTACAGAGGTTTCATTGCAAAATGAAAAAATCACAGAGATCGATGACAAAAAATTAACCCCCAAAATTGCAAAAAGAGCATTTCTGACCTAATATAGGCTAAAACATGTACAATTAAAAGCTATAAAGTGTTTTTTTACTTTGATGACAAAAGCATTTGAACAAATGAAGAATACAGTATAACAAAACATTGCAGAACAAGAGCTAAAAAGAGAACAATTGAAAGCTTAAAAGCATTCTCTTGCCTCTAGACATTGTTGGCAACAAATAGAGTGAACAAAACTACTACATGTGTTGATTAAACCTGACAAGGACAAAGAGGGCAGTATCCATTTTGGCACTGTTTCTATGGTGACAAAACTGCAATCCCCTGATCAACCATTCAATCCAACTTGGAGGTTATGCGCCCTCTATTGTCTGTCTGCGTACGTTGTATCAACCTAAAAGATGACACTCACATACCCACAGTAACTCTCTTTTCTTTAACTATAAATCAATAAATATATTTGCTGAAATAATCTTCAGACAATCTGCTCAAAAGAGGAGTGATGAACGGCTTGCAGGCTACACAAAGCAATGCAGAAATCATCTAAAACATCTCACGCTCATAGAATAAAGAAAAGTCGGCTTTTGGAAATTACAGCACAACTTGGCAAATGTTTTTTGGATACCAAACCCAAGTCACTCGCATGGAGATTTGGTAATTGTCCGCTCAGGAGGACGTCTCAAATGAGGAACCCTCGGATGATCGTTTTAGGGGTGACGTCTCGACACCATCGATCACGCATAGAGCTGATGCTGAAGCGAGATTCAATGTCCAATTCACCAAAAGTCAGGTTGTCGAGGATGTCGTAAGCACCGACTTTGTATCCAACCTGAAAAAGACAAAAACAATTAACCTCTGCACGCACTGCTGTGCATCCCGTACTCGCTTACTTTAAAAATCTTGGATAGTACTGGAAACTATTGCACAATTTTTCATAGAATAAAATCAAACTTGACCAAGTTTGACCAATCATTTGATTAGGATCTATAAGAAGATAAGATAATCTTAGTCCATATGTATTTTTATAATATTCCAATTCTTGGGCAGAATGTGCAGTCCATGGTTGCTCTCTCTGCATAAAACAATAGGCACCAATTGACGCAAAGGAACACAATGGCTTGGCAATATTACCCATTTCTGTATGGGGCGCCAAGTGTTACCCTAGTTTTTCGGTATAAAATCACCTCATTTTGTTACAAAATTTGTACCGAATTAATTTTGTTACAAAATGATTTGTACCAAATTTATTTTGTTACAAAATGAACAACAAAAACTTATTTTGTAACAAAATTTTATTTTGTTAAAAACTTTTGTAACAAAATAAATTTTGTTACAAAATGATTTGTACCGAATTCATTTTGTTACAAAATGATTTTTACCGAATTCATTTTGTTACAAAATCATTTTACCGAATTCATTTTGTTACAAAATGATTTGTACCGAATTCATTTTGTTACAGAATGAATTTTACCGAATTCATTTTGTTACAGAATGACTTTTACCGAATTCATTTTGTTACAAAATGACTTTGTACCGAATTCATTCTGTATTACAAAATGTTTTTCTTTTGTGGACGGAATACATTTTGTACCGAGCTCATTTTCATTCTGTGTACGAAATTATAGTCCGTGCATATAGTTTTGTGTCCGCGGAATGCACGGTCAGTGAACAGTTGATGCCTGGGGGAGAGGGGATTAAGTATTAGCCTTGATAAGAAGTTGTGTTCATACTACACGCACTGCCACATCCTGACAACACACTAGTAGCGTACACATGGTGTGTTTACACTTAATAATACAAAATGACTTTGTGCCGAATTCAATCTGTAATACAATTTTTTTTTGTGGACGGAATACATTTCGTACCCGTACTCATTTTCATTCTGTGTACGGAATTCATTCTGTAATACAAAATGTGTTTTCTTGTGGACGGAATTCTTCCATGGGGTCCAAAATCATAGTAATTTGTGTACTATATCCACCTTATCGACCCCCCTCGCCTCATCACCCCCTCTCGATACCACCAGCCCCTCCCGCTACCCCCTCCCAAGTCCTCCAGGGTATATTACAAAGAACAATACAGATTTATAACTTGCAAATATTTATAGTTATGCATATCTTTTTTCTCGTCATACTTGTACAGGTTCCAAAGGGCCTGCATTAGGGCCCACAATTTGATATTATATTATTTCAATTCTGTAACGAGATTTGTGTACTTTGTTTTGTATAGCGCCTTGAGTAAGTTATTAACTAAGTGCGCTTTTAATATGAGTATGTAAATATTATTGTTATTGAGAGAATATAGTTTATTAAACTATATTCTCTCAATAACAATAATAATTAATGCCGTCAGTATATTTGTCTTTTGCTTACTTATACAAAATTCTTAGCCCAAATTCTTAGCGAAACGCTTTGTTTATGTCCAGATTAACTTTAACTTCCAGTATCTTGGTATTATTGAGTGTAGACACACCCACACCATGTATACGCTACTAGTGTGTTATCAGGATGTGGCAGTGCGTGCAGTAAAAACACAACTTATTATCAAGGTTGATGATTAGTCCCCTCTCCCCAAAGCATCAACTGTTCACTGGCCGTGCATTCCGCGGACACAAAACTATATGCACGGACTATAATTTCGTACACAGAATGAAAATGAGCTCGGTACAAAATGAATTCCGTCCACAAAAGAAAAACATTTTGTAATACAGAATGAATTCGGTACAAAGTCATTTTGTAACAAAATGAATTCGGTAAAAGTCATTCTGTAACAAAATGAATTCGGTAAAATTCATTCTGTAACAAAATGAATTCGGTACAAATCATTTTGTAACAAAATGAATTCGGTAAAATGATTTTGTAACAAAATGAATTCGGTAAAAATCATTTTGTAACAAAATGAATTCGGTACAAATCATTTTGTAACAAAATTTATTTTGTTACAAAAGTTTTTAACAAAATAAAATTTTGTTACAAAATAAGTTTTTGTTGTTCATTTTGTAACAAAATAAATTTGGTACAAATCATTTTGTAACAAAATTAATTCGGTACAAATTTTGTAACAAAATGAGGTGATTTTATACCGAAAAACTAGGGTAACACTTGGCGCCCCATATTTCTGGGACCCGTTGCACAAAACCTTATTTCAATGACAAATGACAAAAATCAGTGACAAATCTGCTGATAACCAATCAGAAGCAAGGATTTCAGTAGCTTATAACAAAAACTGTCACTTTTCACTGATGACAAGTTCTGTGAAACCCCCCGGTCTTGATTAGCTCCATAGAGCTAGAAACAGTTTAACGCTCTTGAGGCCTTCAGTATATCGTCGCCTCGCTGGCAGAAGGGCGTTAGTTCTAATTTCAGTAAAAAATGAAGCGCTAAGCAGAAGGGCGTTAGCACTAAATCGCCTCAAACTTTTATAAAACTTACTTATTTCCGAGAAAAAAAATTGTGGCCGTGTTCTACTATAACATTTCTATTAGTCTTTTAAGTTTTAAACCAATTTTCGGGACGGAAAGCAGTTTAAATATAAAACAAATCTTTAAATGTGAATAATTTAAAAAGTAGTTTTCGAGTCGGTAACGCCCTTTTGCCAGCCGGGAGACTATATACCTATCCCATTATGAATACAATGTGGCACAGGGAAATTGTTTGTGTAGAATATAACAAGTTCATGGGACAGTTCGATTAGAAAATGCTGTAAAATTAACTGACCGTTTTCATCCAATGTTGGAAGGGCATCTCCCAGTTTGTCACCCTCTGCATATGAAGGTATGCATTGAACATGATCAGATAGATATAACGCTCCAGGTTATCTAGACTCTGCTGGTATAAGCAGTTGACCTCCTCCCCCTTGGCCGTCTTCATCTGGTAAAATATCAATTACAAAATCAGCATTTCTGTAATATTCATCGGTATAATTAATATATAGTCAATCACTCAAGCCAAGCAGCAGATGACCTACTCGACCTTGGCCGTCTTCAGCTGGTAAAATATCAATCACAAAATTATAATTTCTATTATTCATTGGTATAAATAATATACAGCCAATCACTCAAGTCATATATATTCAGTACTGAATGAACGCCATAAAACTACTACCAACATCATTTCTGGTATTCATTGGTATAAATAATATATAGTCAATCACTCAAGTCAAAAACAGTTGACCTACTCGACCTTGGCCGTCTTCATCTGGTAAAATATCAATCACAAAATCAATAAATCATCATTTCTATTATTCATTGGTATAAATAATATACAGTCAATCATTTCTGTTATTTCAACCCTTTAAAGGGACTTAATTTGTAACATTGTTCAGATGAGAGAAAATGGCGCTAAGATAGTGACTTCAATGCTAGATGTACAATTAAAGATAATCTGAAAGTATTTTATTGCTTAGAACAAACTTTTTCTTAGATGATATACACCTTCATGTAATCATGAACTTTCATTACAGGGTAAGAAAAAGAATGGATGCTCGTGCATATTATTTGCATAAATAACATCAAATAAAAACAGGGATAATTCACTCAAAATTTATTACACAAACCTTGTTGAACATGGAGAATATGACCTCTCGAAGGTGAAAGTGCATTGGGGTCATGGTCTCGGAGCACTTGTCGAGCATGAGGTCAACCTCTCGTTTGACCTGGGTGCCATGGGGCAACCTCATCACCAGTTTGCGCACAGCCTACATAGAAAATAGCAATCAACACAATTATACAAAAGCACTCGAACAGAATTATACACATCATAAAGGTACCACAGTGAAATCTACGGTGCTTAGTATGTGCCACATGAGCATTATGATTTTTCATGTTTTGTAGGGGTTGTTTTCCATGTAGGTTTGGGCATAACTCGCACATCACACACTGTATATCAGGATTCTCTTATGATTAAGATCAAGTCTTTAAAACATCACAGTAATGGGCTCTCATGGGGAATTTGACACCATTAAGATTCTTTAAATCTTTTTTGTTTTGCCTCTTGCCATTTATTAGAAAGGTAAAATGGATGATGTGTTTGTCTTAGCAGATTTGGGGGCATTTTACTATGTTAGGTCTGAACAAGTCTTGAGACCTCATAGTAGTGGGTTCTCATGGGGAATTTGACAACATTTGGGTGTTTACCCAACAAAAGGCATTGTCAATCACTCAGAATGGACTTCACTTTTATGACTGACAGGTCTTATATAATGCACTGTGCCTTGAATCTACTGCCATAAGGAAATCTCATCATAATAAAATTTCCCTCAACCTCGAGATATGAAGGCAAGCTGGAAAGTTTTTTCTGGTGGGACAACACAGTTTCGCTGCTTTAGAAACCTATGCACACATTTATTGGTAATTCAACCAAATCTGGTGTCAGCAAATTATGATGCAATGCACATGGACACTGCATGACTACTATGTGGCTTTAAGATGTGTGTTGTTTGTTGTAGAACAGAAAATAACGAGTTTCAAATGATGAGAGTGAAGCAATTACTCACCGAGAATTCTCCTTTGGTGTATTCAGCTTGGGGCACACTTATCCTTTCTTGCTCGCCTAATTTGGTCCCAACGGGAAAGCCCTGAAAAAACAACAGCAATACAAATCTCGATAATGCATACATAGACTCTTATATCTAATATGATTTACCACCTAGCCTTAACATTTCGAATAGAAATGTTAAGGCTAGGTGATCAATCAGCAATAAATTTGTACAAGCTCATGAAAACAATTTTGATCATTTTCTCCAAATACTCAGGCTTTTATCCATCATAAAAGAGGGTTTTATGCAGAAAATGTGATTTACTCTCTACTTATTGTAAAATTATTAGTAAAATAATTACATTGCATAGATTAATGTTTATTATATAACAACAACATATAAATTCATTATTACTTGCTCATAAAATAAATTCAACTTAAAAGAATTACTTCATAGGTTACCCAAATTATTTGACATATTTTTGTGTTTCAACTTGCAAAAAGGGTTCTTCTGAAGTTCTAACATAAAAAGATAAAAAATATTACATAAAGTTGTTCTGGGATCAAGAAAATTTTACCTGCTCAGAGCCAAAAAGGCATTAACCACTTTGCTTTAATGCAGCATTAAAGCCCTTTTGTCTCTCATCCTATAAACTCACTTGTTGCATAATAAATCAATATTGACGTAGGCAAAGTCAACTTTTAAAGAACGGTTTAAGATTTTTATGTCATCTTCAATCGCATACAGCTAAAAGGTTATTTGTGGCTATGGTGCTGCAACAAAATAGTCACATGATTTTTTTTACATTAATGTTTTTACCTTCTTGTGCCAAATGATAAGGCCTGCTATTGCCATGGCAACCGTTGTCTGCTCTTTTCCGGTATGGCAGTTAAAGAGAAGGGCTGGTCCATCCTCGTCAGTGAAGATGTCGTCCAAATCCTTCACCACGGTAACAATCCTGTTGATCGTCTGTATCAATCAAACAGAGAAAATCATTACAAGTGTAAACTAATAAAAAAAAATTCTCACCAGTCATTTCGATGGTGTGGGTTCAAATCCTACCGCTGCCACCAGTGTAAACTAATAAACATAACCTCTCACCAATATATCTCTATGGGTGCGTTTATCGGGTCTTGCCACTAGATATGTACATATCGTACCCCACTATACGAGAGTGATTTACGGGATGTCGCGTTTATCGCCTCTTCACGATTCAAAATAAAGGCCTTATCTCTGCGCAGCTGCTTTGCGCCTTTCGACCCGGGAAGCAGACAATTTCTCCGAGGTCAACTACACACACATGCTTGTACACAGCATATGGCGCGCGCTAGCCTCCGAACCAGAAATTAACCTGGGAAGGTCGGATTTGTATGTGGGGTTCAAAACAGCTTTGCGTTTATCATCTCTCAGAAACGTGATTCTGGCTGTATGTCACATTCAAAACACACCTTTTTGCGTCTTTAGATATGCCCATATCTAAAGACGTTTAAAAAAGGCTTTGCGTTTATCACCTTCAAAATTTGCCTTGAAAGACATTTGAGAAACCTGATTCTAGGCAAAAATTTGGTCAATAAACGCACCCTATATATCTCTAAAACACCAATCATCCAAAAACAACTTATACAAGCACGGTTGTTATTACTTCTTACTTATTCCCGTAACTAAAAAACTCTGTCATTAAAGACCTTGTCAGAAGTGATAAATGAGATAGATCAAGTATACATCAATGGAAAGCTTATAAGCCATACTATCAATTATATGCTATTTCAGTATCGGTCAGAGGAGTATTACAGCTGTAATGTATCATTAATCATAATATTTTCCTTTTTTATATTCATTACATATTAAAAGAAATGAACAAATAATGCATTCCTGATAAAACAAAAACCTTACACTTTTTTGTCCTAGGGTAGTTTTTTGAAGAATAAAGAAGGTAAAGGAGTTGTATTTATGGATTAAAAGAATGAAGAAGATTTTCAGATAATTGTTCACCTTTCCTCAGACTTATACCTTTTTGTTTTGTCAAGAATCAATTAGTTCAAATGATTTTTAATTCTCATGCAATGAATAATACAATGAATAATTATATTACAAAAAAAATGTAATGAAACGACAAATATGATAGAAAAAGCACGAGAAAAGAGGAACTAATTAGAAGCAAAGCTTGTTGAAGTGTTAGTTCCTCAGATGCTGTTTTACAATAAAACATGAACAAAGTATGCTTTGAAATCAATAAATAGAAAAATATGTAGCTAAGAAATTATATATTTTGGGGGGAAAAAATAAAAGAGAGGAAAAAATGGAGGACAATGGAGGGGTTTTAGTTTCCAACCTTTTCAAGAGGTCCACTGCACTGAAATCCTCCTACGATATGGTAATAGTGAAGCTGCGGCGTCTGCTTGATTTGGTCCTCGTACATCTCATGTAGCGTGGACACCGTGTCAAACTCAATGGTCTTCTTAGGTTCGGCCACATCTGTATATACCTGCAAACAAAGGAAGGAAGAATTAGTAATATTGTTTTCTTCTTTTGTCCTTCCTCCCTTCTCTTCTCTCCTCCTCCTCCTCCTCCTCCAAATTTATTATGATTTTGATGACTCCATAACCTTGCAGTATATTTACATGCTACATATCAACTTTTTTTGATCCATTCCACACCTTTTCTTTCACAATGTGATCGCATGACCAGAATTCCACTTTATCTTTAAATGAGATTAGGGTCTTTTATTATAAATAAGGAAGGAAAATTTGAAATACTTTCTTACCTGAATTGAATGCTTCGATCTCAAGATCTCATTCTTCAGCTGTATTTCCTTCTTCTGTTGAAAAAAAGAAATATATTTAAACATTCTCTGTCAATTAAAGGCTATATGCTACATGTATGTTGACAATTTGAATATTGTTTACTTTGATACACAACACTGATATTGTAGACCTTAGCCCCACGATACCCCAGGCTGGGGTCTCTGCAAAATACATTTTATTACAAAATACAATTACATAATTAGGTCGTATTCTTATAACTCAAAATTTCAACCTACAAAATGGAAATTTATTGTCTGTATATTTAATGGTACAGTAACTTGGGTTAAAGAGCAATTGTTTCTATAACATTGAATTTTCGGGAGCAAAAAAAACAACAAAAAAACACTAATTTGTTATTTATTTTTATTTATTTATTTTATAATTTTTTTTTTTTTTAATTTTTTTTTTTTTTTTTTTTTTTTGGGGGGGGGTTTCAATGTACCTCTACATCTCTCTCTGAGAGGCCTGAGACAGAGATGTTCTTATCAAGAGATGCCAGCTCTCTGGGTGTGTAAGTGGTAGAATCGCACTGAATGATCATCTCTCCTCGTAGATTGAAGGAATGGATGGAGGAATGGCCGTGTTTCTTGGAGAGAAGATACTGACAGACTCGCTCCAGACCCTACAATAAGAATGTAGAACAGTATGATCGATGGAATAATTTTTGGGTGATTAAATGATTGATAATTCATTAAAGCCGAGGTAATAATATGATTGCAGGGCCTTCAGGGAGAACATTACTGACGAGGCTACCCTGGGTAAACAAGACATATTATTATCATAATTATTATTAGTAGTATTGTTATTATTGTTGTTTTGGTGTTATTGTTGTTGTTGTTTTTATTATTGTTGTTGTTATTGTTTTTATTCTTATTATTAATTAATTAATGGACTGATGGATTTCTCTATGAATGCAAGGACATAAGAATGGAGGTGCATCTTCAAGAAAAATATGTAATCAAATATAACACAGCTCCATTAACATTCAATGAATCAATAAATGAATGAATTAATGAATTGAAAGATGGATGTACAACTTGTAATACTATCTTCCTAAATTTTCTTCTCTACTCTAACACTAATTACAATGTTAAGCGCTTAGAAATGTAGTATGAAGTGCTATACAAATGCAATTATAATTATTATTATTATTTTATTATTATCATCATCATCATCACCATCACCATCATCATCATTATTATTATTATAATTCTTATTTGTGAATCCTGGATCTGCCACTGACTATACCCACCTTACTACTGGGTTGCGCCATACCATATACTGGTAGTCCAGGCACTTTGCGGAAGTTTGAGGTTCCAACCTCTCTCTGAGAGCGGAGGACATCCAGACCAACGTAGTCATCTGCAACCTATGGAAACAAGTCAAGAAATTCAGACATCTCTAGCTTTGTTTTATGTTGTATCTTGCTTTGGCTACATTCAGTAAATAGAGTAATCTGGGAAAGCAATTATTTGTAAGAAATTAGCCTGAAATGGTTCCCTGACTTGTTGGTGCATGGAACTAACTGATGCCCAAGAATTTTCTATATTTGGTGGACTGCACAGACTGTTCAACTCTTTGATTGAAAAACAAAAGAGTTACTTTAATACGTGTGACAGAATAAGCCCATTTCTTTCTACTAGAATAAGCCTTTAAATCCTATAACTTAGGTCTCAATGCGGAGATCCCTTAAGAATTGTACTATAACAAAAAACAAGCCAATGGGTTGGGTCGAATGGATCATGACAGAAAATCACCATAGTGATTTGATATTTTGAATGCAAAGCATTATTTAACTCCAAGCTTTATTTTGTTAACAGTATAGATTTATTGTATGGGCTGCAAATTTGTTTTTAGATAAAGTATAAGAGTAAAGTTAAATGCATAAATAGTTGTTTGAGTACGATCATAGTAAGAAATTTGATTATTATTACAAATAAAATTGCCGCTAAAGTGAGTGTCATACCAGGAATCTGAGCCCCTTGGTGATGAGCTCTGGGGGCGCTGTTCGCTCCGATGAATTGATGTGAGCGAGGGCGGTATATAGCTCAGGATGTTGCCTCATCCAGGAGGTGAATGATCGGCAGAAACACTGCTGGAACTGTGTCAGGAATATCAAATCAAATCAAATCAAATCAAATCAAATCAAATCAAATCATCCATGCGGACTGTTTGGAAATCAAATAAAGCATTTGTCTATCTGTCTGTATCTCTCTCTCTTTTTCTATTTCTTTCTCTTTCTCTGTTCCTATCTCTTTTTCTGTTTCTCTCTGTTTCTCTGTTTTTCTCTCTTTCTCTGTTTCTATCCCTGTTTCTCTCTTTCTCTTGTTTTTCTCTCTCCAACATGTATTTCTCACCCCCTCTATATGTATTTTGATATATCTCTCTCTCTAACTCTCGTTCTCTCTACCTCCTCTTTCTGTCTACGCCCCCCTTTCTCTCTCTCTCTCTTGTTGTTTCTGTCTCTCCCCCTCCCTTCCTCTTTCTCTCTCTCTCTCTCTCTCTCTTCCCCCTACCTTTCATCCCCCTATCACACCATTTCTTTTCATTTTTCCTTAAATCTATTTCAAGAGCTACTTTCTTATCAAGCCACGCAATAAATCAAAGCCCCACTCCCCTATGTCTGAAACTAAGAGAACTTTTGAAGTGGAAACATTACATATCACTAAAATATAGCACTAAAAATATATCTACCATTAAACTAAATTCTCATCTTCACAAACATCCTACAGAAAGGTCGGATTTTGATACCATAAACTCCATATGAATTGATTTCATATATGCACGGGATAGCTGCTCAAGGTACTAACCGGGCTAAAGGTCAAAGGTCATTGAGTTTTAGTTACCTGTTCGTGTAAGTAACTGTTGAAGATGATCAGATAACAGTATCGTTTCAGATATCTGAGCGCGTTCTCCAAGTAATACTCACGAGCACTCTGACCCTGAAAAGATAAAACAACATCAAACCATAAAATACAAATCTCATCTCCATATTAGAGAATAAAATATTGTAGCTTTCTGAAATATATATTAAACAAATTAAAGAAAGACTCACAAGCATTATAGACCCTGAGAAGATAAACAATATCAAATCATAAAATACAAATCTCATCTCCAAATTTAAGACTAAAAAAATGTTCCTCTTTGAAATAAAAAAATAAAAAAATTAAAGAAATTCTCCAAGCCCTGAAATTTAAAGCTTGCTCTGGAAATATGTAAATAATCTCAAAGCCTATGGTAAATATATCCCATGATAAATACAATGTCACACAGGGAGCTTATATGTGTGACATATCAAGAGTTAAAGCAGGCACTTACAACCTACATGAAAATGTCTATTTTGTTTTATTTCCTTGGTTAATGTAAAATTTAAGATATTTAAAGGCCATGCAAACCATTCCCATTGCCAATGGTGGTAAAAGGGTTTGTGTAGTACCTACAAGTGTATATCATTTCATTGAAACATGAAAGTACCGGTAAATGCTTTAGTTCAGCTAAGCCTCGATGCTTAGAGGGATGCAGGGATAAAGTCAATGTCCATGGCAACAACATAAATAATTCACATTTTAGTACTTACACAGAAGTGCATAATCAATCAAGAAGAAAAATTTGCCTCTCAGTGTTTGGTTTATGCCATGGCAACACACATACAGTGTATGAAATATACAAAAGAAAACACTGAATTACAATTCTCCTGCATGGAAACCATGGATATTATACAGTATATCTTTTGTATAATTAAGTTGCAAAATCTGAACACTTTTAACATGTAATTTAAATGTAAATTAATTTCTGCTTTACATCTACGGCTTGATAGAAGTCATTGTGATAGGTAATTTCTCTTCCTTCTTATCAAATCTCACCTGTTTTACATATATGGTACAGAGCAAATGAACTATATGTATATCATTATTATCATCATCTTGTTAAAGCCATCCACGAATTGGACGGCTTGAAGTGGGTTTGGTAGTACAAGCGCGTAGCCAGGATTTTATTTGAGGGTGGGCGGTAGTGAGCACACGAAGCGTGCGAATCACTTACAGAGCGGGGGTGGGTGCAGGAAGCTTTTACGTTTCATTAATTATTAGAGAAAGAAGACGATTCGTTGTACCGTTTTTGACTCTTAATCCTTGTCTAAATTCAGTTTCTTTTGAAGTTTCATTAAATTATTAGAGAAAGAATATAATTGGTTGTACCGTTCTCGACTCTTAATCCTTATCTGAATTCAGTTCCCCCCCCCCCATCCCATCCCACGCGAAGCCCGGAAGCTTTGATGTTTTATTAAATTATTAGAGAAAGAAGACGATTCGTTGTACCGTCTTCGACTCTTAATCCTTATCTGAATTCAGTTCCCCCCCCCCCCCCCATCCCATCCCACGCGAAGCCCGGAAGCTTTGATGTTTCATTAAATTATTAGAGAAAGAAGACGATTCGTTGTACCGTTTTCGACTCTTAATCCTTTTTCTTTCTGCGCCCTTTCTTCTTTCTCTTTTTTTTTTTTAGGGGCCGGCATTTTGATGGGGGGAGGGGCGACCGCCCCCACTGCCCCCCCCCCCCCCCCCCTGGCTACGTGCCTTTGTGACTGCATTAACTATTACTGGAGTTGCATTTCATGATGGATACCACCCTCTTGAATAAATTCACTCACCGCTATTTGGTAGTCGTCCTGTATTTCTTGAAGCTTGTTATGGCATTCCACAATCTTCTCTCGTATGTTGCCCATATCCGCACAGAGATCTAGGATCGAATCCACCTAGAAAAAATGATTTAAAGAGTGTGATAAGCGCCTGGCGGGGGTGGGAGGGGGGGGGGGATATTTGAAATTAAATCTATGGGTACTATTGAAAAGATGGGTACTATTTCCTTATGATTTCGGTCATAATTGTTAACACAATTGAAGAAAAAAAGTCTGATGGTTAAATCATTAGTAATTAGTTCTGAGGCACATCAACTAGGAATTTACCCGACAGTATTGATGCCTACGGTTCGGACACTATTCTCAGCATTGTACTGGCAAATTAAAGTTTGCTGCCATTTTTCTTTTTTAATCACCAATGAATACTGTTTTGGCAATTGCCATGTTGTGAAAATGTAAAACCAAGACAACTGGTATGCAAGCCCCTCTGCCTCCACCCCTCCCTTCCCATCATGGCATATTCTGGCTCGCAATAAAAAGCAGGTAACTTTAGTTTGCCAGAAATGACACATACCTCTATCTTTTTACACGAATGGAACAGCAAGAAATCCAACAATCCACATTCTAACATTTGTTTTTGTTTTATGTTTTCTGTCTTGCTTCTCTTTTATTTCAAACGTGACTTACCTCCCTCTTGCGCTTCATACCATCAGGAAGCAGACTACACACTTTCATGATGGCCCAGAACTCACCGAGCTCCAGTTTGGGTGACCCGTCGTTGGATGGATGAGAATCGCTAAAGAGAATGAAATTCAATTAAATTTTTACATTATTTGATGACTTTACTCAAATCTTATCGCATGTATTGGCTAAATTGTGAAAGATTGCAACATTTAAAACATGATTAAAGCCTAAAAACAATGAAAAACATGCCTAAAACTACATTTATCCAAAATTACTAAAACTATATACCAGGTACTACATGAATATGATCAAACCGACAGAAAGTCAAAGACATAGATATTTTCATACATTCGTTATTAAATTTTAAAAAAATATATATTTTTGAACCATTTCTTCCACCTCCAAGCCAAAAGTAATGAGATATTTATGAAAATGATATCCTTTGTAGAGAGGCACTTCACTGCGCCAGCATGCCAAGAGTTTCGGCTCCATTCAGTCAACCTCAAGCAAACAAACACTGATACAAATAATTCCCTCCGAGATGAAATTTGCAAGGAGCTTAAATTGCATACTTATCCAGGGTGATCTGAACATCACGCGTTCTAGACTTTAAGTTTCAATTCTACTTTTAAACTAAACACTCGTAATGCTGTGAATAAAGGACTTTCTAGTCATAATCGGTCTTACTTTTGTCTCAATGAGATTTAATTTCACTGTACTACATGTAATAGAGAGCAAGAAAATTTTCATTAGAAAATCTTTATTTTGATAAGATTGACAATAATTTCAATTACTTCCTATATAATTATAGACAAGATATGTAAACCAAGAAATAGAAATAGAAATAACATATCAACACAATGCGTTAACAAGGCATATCAATGGAGAATTAAATTAAAACATGATTTTGTTTGGTACCATGAGTGTCATAAACCATGGACCTGCTAAGAAACCTTCTTAGTAGGTCCATGGATAAACAGTCGACTGCAAAGATGGTCATTCATGCTTTCAAGGCATCGTTTAACAATGTTAAATCTGGGATGCATGGCCCTATATGTTATCAGTGTCTGTGATATGGTGTAATATTGAAGCCTTAAAAAAATAGCGCTTTAAAATGATCATTGTGGAGTACAGGATGACGTTTCTGTTTGAAGCCGATGCTTGTGATGTCACAGGCGTCGCTTTGTAGAAAGTGTATGGATTAGGCCGCTTGAGGGCGTACTGGATTTTGTGTGTTACTGATTTTCCACGTCATGGGATAGTTGCCTCCCAGAGTTGCCTATGTTTTCGTTTACTTTTGTGATACAAGCCCAATGATGTAAGTAGAAATGAATATGTTATCTTAAAGTTTATGAGTTATATTGTCTTTACAGCTAGATAGCTTAATGAAATATGATGTTTATGACACTATTATGAGGTGATTAAATAATGACATGAATGAGTTGTACACGTGAAACATTGCACACGTGTACTATGTAGGTTACGTAATTGTCGTGCACGGTAGTGCGTATTACATGTACGTAGTAGTAACATGAATGATATGACCTTGAAGAATGACAAAGTCACCGTCGGTGAGTTATTATTTGTTGTATGTATTTACCGTAGTCAGATATATAGTGAGAAAGGCATCGTTTGTTTTCCTTTGTTATGATAACAGTTATTAGGATTGTCAGGGTATATTTGATTTGATACATATGTTATTTTCATGTCAGCTAGTTTATGCAAGATGATTTATTGTTGTTTATCTTTTTATTAAATTGCAGATTGAACCTTGCCTGCTACAGTGTATAACCAAATTACAGTGCATGGTGTTATTACTATGGGTCTTGGGCAACTGGGTAATTGGTTCGCCAAATCGTCCACCACAATCATTAAGTGCCTCAAAATAGTTAAAATCTTTGAATGACTGGTTTTACCATACTTATTTTCCCCAATAGACTGTAGTATTATAAAAACTGTTAAGAAAACGGTTTTTGAAATTTCGATTTCCAATCATAAATATCTTGATAATCAGACAGGCGATTGGCTTGTAAGAGTCGTGGGATTCCTGACTGACCTAAAGGTTTATAATTATGATTGCAGCATGAGCCTAGTCCAGAATTTTGTTTAGAATCAGAGGCAGAGATACCCAATCCCTTTAACTTAATCTATAATTAGCCTGTGCTCCCCAGGAAATGAAATCTCATTATTCTATGTAAATTCAACTGTCCAAGGTTTTTCTTAGACTTCTGTATTCCTCTATTTCATGCAACATGTACACACATTTGTACAAACACTATTCCTATGGGCACAATTACACACAGAAATAAGAAAATGAACTGTATTGTTACGGTCAGACATGTACAGCTTTTTTTCCAATAAGCCTAGCTAATGACTGTCAATACTATTATTCATGATTAATCCATGATTAATCAGTTATAGGTGTTATTGAATTCCTTGTTCATTGTTCAGCGATGAGAAGGACTATAGTTCCACAGAGGTCATAGAATATGTATAGTATGAAACCAAACTGGCAATAACAAAAACATGAATTGAATTCATTCAAACAAGGACTAATGTAAACATGATGCAGTTATTTTCTTAACATTTTTGTTTCCTGTTCCAAGAATTCTTCTTCTTTTTTCTTCCTTTTTTTTTGTCTCTGCTCTTTTTTTTCTTTCTACCAAACTATTCTACTCTTTATCAGAAGGAGAAAACGGATAACAAAACATTATTAACAAATCACTTGACCTCCATTGCAAAGGTCGTTGGTTCGATCTGCGATATGGCACTAGTATCCTTTGGCAATCATTAATCTATACTTGCCACCCCATAACCAGGAGAGAAATGGGGACTTGATATAACGAAAGCCTTTGTGTAATTGCTATAAGCTTCATGGTGACCAAATGGTAGGAATACTCCCCATGGAGTGGAGATGGTGCACATTGTGCATGAATGAATCTGATAACCTGGGTAATCATATCTGTAAAGCGCTTTTTAACGTTATATGAATCCAGATTATTATTGTTCTTGTTGTTGTTGCTGTTGTTGTTGTTATCATTATACTTATTTTCATTATTATGGTTATTGTTATCATTATCATTATTTTTATCATCACCATCATCATCATTATCATCAGGAAAGCCTCTTGAAGGAGGAAAGGGCTTGAAAACAAAAAATACAAATATATACCATGGTATAACATAAAGATGTATAATAATGAAATAAAAGAGAAAATAACATACTTTACATGAGCAGGAAAGCCCCTTCAAGGAAGAAAGGGCTTTAGAAGAAAATTCCACATTTTGTATAACAAAATAAAAGAGAAAATAACATACTATACATGAGCAGGGAAGCCTCTCTGATGCGCCATAATTAAGATCCCCAGGGACATGGCGAAAGTGGTACGACCTCCTCCCATGTGTCCTGTGAAGACGAGGATCGGCAGCGACGATTCCTCATTACTGAACAACGAGGGCACCTCCTGATCGATGGAAAACAAAGATATACACATTCTAATGAGTGTTTACTGTGTAGCGTGTAACAAGGTGTCAAGATGATGTGCGACAAAGAAAAAATAGAAATGGGAAGGAAAATCAGAGCCAATTTTAACCTTTTGGTAATGTTTTTCATGGTTTCTGTCAATCTTTATAGAAAACATGATTTCTCACATTCTAGTATTGTTTTGGAATTAATAAGCAAGTCATGAACACATTGAAAAATCCAAATCCAATAAACCACCTCCAACGTGTGATTTTTTGTTTAACTACTAGCAGAAACTTTACCTGTTTTTACGATGTAAATTAATGCTCGCTCTCAAAACACTGGTGAATCATTCTGTGTTTTGTGGTCTTTTTCAAAATGGTTTTTGGGTTGTGTGTAAAATTAATAGGCCTATACAAACACACCAACACACATGCCCACCCAAATTTATAGCGGCTTCATGTACATATCCATTGGTTGTTGCCATGGTAGTATGGCTCACACACAGACTGAATTGCAACACGTCTCTGAAAGGTTTTCACTCGAGGAGGACAGAATGTGCTGTAATTCACAATTGCATTGTATATTCATTCTTTTCATCTCATTTGTTTCATTTATCAAAATTGCACTTTCTTCTTATACCGTAATAAAAAATCAACCTCTTTCTTTAGCAATTTGTTTAGTACTTGACTGAAGTAACAATACCGGTAATCACTTTTACCTGGCTGAACAGTTTTTCATTTACTTGAGCAAGGAATGAGAAATGAAATGTGCCAAATAAATATAATAAAAAAACTGTCATTCTAAGTATTTATCCCTTTATGTACTCCATGTAATTGCAGATTCCGTGGGGAAATTCACCTGCGGTTTGGGCCACAACTGGGATTTCAATTATGAATGCATTTACATGTACATACTATGTATTGAAACTGACAAAGAATGTTAACAATAAGCCATTGTTATGATATACAGGGTGTTCAGTCTAGAAAAAGAAACTAAACTTTCCCTGTAAATATGATTAGATTTATTTTATTACATTTCCAAAAGTCATTTCTTTTCCCTTTTATTTGATACCACCCTTTAGAATAGAGCTTGTGATCATTGAAAGAAAGACAACATATTTAAATCAACCATGAAAAAATTGATTTCTCCCGCATCAAAAACAATTAATAATCAATCACTGAACCTCTCTTTGCTTTAATTTCCTTCCCTGACCTTTAATTCTGTTGTTCAGTTCATTTAATAGGAAATGTCACATAGAGGCAGAACACTAAAAATAAGCATGGGCAGATTCTTAGAATAAGAGTCTAGCCCGGTCATGCATGTGACTATTCAAAAATTTGTCTTGTAATTCAGTTGTTCAGTTCACTATCAAATGTCCTCCAAATGAGCACGATCATGCAGATACTTAGAATCTATCAATAGCCTGATTAAATTGCCTGATACATGACAGTAAATCCATTAAGTACAATCTGCTCTTCATATTAAACACTTTAAATCATTCTCTTTCAAAGAAATGCACTGTATTTAAAGCAGATGTATACTGGTGTTGTGCTATTTAGATGGTAACCTACTCCTGAAATTCGAATCCAAGAGACTAACTATAGTTAAAAGGTACAAAAAAGAAAGATTCTCGGCAGCAAGTAAACACTTATTGAGACCTAAGCTTGTAGGTGATTAAAGAATTTGTGACTGTTGAATCAGAAAATATTTGATGCACTTATGATGACCTACCTTAACCGCATTCAACAGCTGATCAATAACTTCATTGATTGGAGTTTTCGACGATGACATGGGTACCCTTGTGAATGATGCATTGTGGATCCCAAACGAATGAAGACTGTACACCTCACTGGTCGTTTGAATGTCTTCTATGAACGTGAGCTGATTGAGGTGAGGTTCGTCTGAAAGGTCTTCGATGTCATCGTAAAAGGCATATTCGTTGTCCGCGTTGGCCAGAGCAAAATTCACGATCTAAAAACAATTATGAAACTCATATTCAGGGTCGATGGGCATCAACCATTCAAATATGATACACGAGAACTGGACGAATCAATATTCTCTTTAACCACTGAACAATAAATAGGCCATTTCATATTTTGGAAGAGGACGATTACATCGAAAATCATTTCAAGCAAAATTATTGAGGGAGCATAGATTTCTGCCGCACAAAAGAGAAAATTGCCTCTGTTAATAGTGTAGATTCTTTTGTTTTCTTTGTCCCCATGACAACCCCACATTGCAAGAAGTTAATTGATAAATTTCTGCTGTGGGGGGGGGGGGGGGGGGGAGGGGATTGTCATTTTGTAGCCAATATAAATTTAAATGATTTGCATCAAAGAGCCACATGAATTATGCAAACAATAAATTTGCGTATGCCTCAATAGTTGTGTTCATTCATCAGAGCAATACCGGTAGTCATATGTGATATACAACATCATTAAAATTGATTGCATCATATGATGAGGATGATGATGATGATGATGATGACATATAATTTACCATGTCTAGGAGAATTTTGAATTTTCTTTTTTCTTTCTTATATGTCTGTTACATGTCCTTTTCTCTAAGCGCCATGAGCACCGAAAGGTGGACCTGTGCGCTATACAAGTAGCCACTATTATTATTATCATTATTATAACAATAATTAAAAATCTCAACAAGATAATTATTAATATTAATATCAACAAGTGCTAAACAGTTGCTACATATAATTTGAAAGCTTGGGATGTTTATCTTTAAAAATGCAAAATTAACCAGTAATATATTTAGTGGTTTTGAGCTACATACATTAACGTTGCCATTAGACTAGGAATTTTTCAATTTTGTAATTGATGAGGATGATAAAACAATAACAAAAAATCTCAACAATATCAATATCACTATCAACAAGTGCTAAACAATTGCTACATATATTATTTGAAAGCTTTGGGTGTTTATCTTTAAAAAATGCAAAATTAACCAGTAATATATTAGTGGTTTTGAGCTATATCATGAAAATCAGTATTGATTTTATTATTTACGATATAAATCTACGTATCTACCTATTCTACTTTGCTATTGTTGCACCTCAACATTGCATAACCGAAACTTAAAACACATCGCCAAATTGCTCATACCCCCCCCGCCCAAAGGCGCCCTCCGTGACCCTTGCGTCCGAGCGCCGCCAACGTAACCTCTTCCTCTTATCACGAGTTCCCTAGGACACACCTTGGTAAAGGCGCTGGGGATGGAGGGAGGGAAAATAGGTAGATACGTAGATTTATATCGTAAATAATAAAATCAATACTGATTTTCATGATTTACATCAATAAATCAACGTATCTACCTATTCTACTTTGCTAAAGACCAGCACAGATTAAAGCCGGGTGGTAAAAACCAAGCAAACATATCAACTTGATGAGAAAATAGACGACGAAGCCGACTTCAGAGAAGCGACCGCAAAAGCTCGTTCGCCCGCGGGCACATCTTTGAGGCAAAAAACAGTAAAAGAACTTGGAGACTTCCAAAAAGCTGCTTTACAGATATCTCGAACTGAAACTCCGATGAAAAGAGCCCAAGACGTACTGACACTGTGAGTATCATGGGCACGAGGAGTCCTGCCAGGCGTCAAGGCCTCAGGGCCCGCCGCCTTGATAGCCAAGACTAACCACCTGGAGATCTTATCCCGAGATGCCGCCGAAAGTGGCTCTCGAGAAACCAGAAAGAGCTGATCCGACTTGCGAAAAGGCTTCGTCTTGTAAAGATACCATTTGAGGGCGCGAACGGGACACCACAGTCCGTCCCCGAAGACCGAAGAAAAATCCGACAAGGGATGAAGCACCACTTCCACTGAACCCGACGTGTCAGACTGATTCTAAGCAATAAAAGAAGCCTTGGGAATCAAACGAACCCCACGTCCTTCCCAGCGGATATGCCCAGGGGTAACTGAAAGGGTATGAAGTGAGCTCCTACGCTGACCAGAAGTGATTGCCATGAGAAAAACCGTCTTGACCGTAGTAAGCAGAAGCGTCGCAGAACACAGCGGTTCGAAGGGAGGGCCAAAACCTTGGGTAAACTCCACACTGGCGTCAGAGGTCTGAAGAAGGGTCTCTTAAGGAAGAAAGACTTCAAAAGAGCCGCTAGCTGAGGAGCAGAAGAAACCGAAGATAGCAGACCGATAGCCACAAATCGTTGACAGAGCTCTCCCCTTGTCATACAAAGAGATCAGAAAGTCAGCAATAGAAGGTAAAGACGCCTCTCTAGGGGCGACGCCCACCTCCTCACACCAAGTGTGAAAAGCATCCAACCAGGAGCTGAAAACCGTCCTGGTCGACTCTCGTCTACTCTGGACTAGAAATTGTGCAGCACGTTCGGAGAAACCTGACGAACGAGCCCTCTTCCCGATAACCGCCAAACGGTCAGACGGAGGATTTCCGGCCGCTGGTGTAGAAAACCAGACAGAGGTTGGGACACCAGATCCGGATGACACGGCAACGACCACGGAGTCCCCACCAGGAGGGTCAGGAGGTCCTGAAACCACGACCTCGCCGGCCACCAAGGAGCTATGAGAATCATCATCGCTTGATCTTCCCTGATCTTCCAGAGCACATGGGGAAACAACGCGAACGGGGGAAAGGCGTAAGCCCTCCATCCCTCTACGGGATCGCGAAAGCGTCCAGAGCAAAAGCTCCTGGTTCCCGGACTCTCGAGAATACCGAGGAAAACGATGGTTGAGCGAAGTTGCGAAGAGATCGATGTCGAGAACACCGAACACTCTCCTCAGTTGCCTGAAGACAGTCGGAGGCAGAGTCCACTCCGAGGGAAGGCACTTGCCTCTGGAGAGAAAGTCCGCTAAGATATTCTCTTCGCCCGGGATATGTGATGCAATCGGGAACACCCTCGCCCCCTTGCACCACGCCCAGAGTTGAGAGGCCAACTCGTTCAGAGCCACAGAAAGAGTGCCTCCCTGTCTGTTGATGTACACCATCACCGATACGTTGTCCGTAAGAATCAGAACCGAACGACCCACCAGACGAGCACGGAAGTGACGAAGCGAAGCAAACACTCCCATGAGTTCCAACACATTGATGTGGGGCAGAAATTCCAGATGACTCCAGTCTCCTGAAATCATTGACCCCTGGCAATGACCTCCCCAAACCAACAGCGACGCGTCCGTGGTGACGGTCACGGAAGGGAGAGGAACTCGGAAGCGTTTGTCCTGAAGGAAGAAGGAACGACGAAGCCAAGGACCTAGAAGACCCTTGATTCTGGACAACCGGGGGATCCATGACAAAAGAGAACTCACGCTCGGCTGATAAAACTCCAACAGAAAGAGTTGGAAGGGACTCATCAATAGTCGACAATCTGGAAGCATGTCGACTAGACTGGAGAGAAACCCTAGCCACTGAAGCCAACGCTCGGCTTTCACCCGACGTGCACATCTCAGAGACCGAGCAGTCCTGACTATCGTCTCGACCCTGTCGAGACTGGGACGAGCCAGCTGATGACGAATGTCCAGCTGAGCACCTAGGTAAGACGGCGTGCAAGTCGGAACGAATTCTGATTTCTCCCAATTTATGAGAAATCCGAGATCTTGAGTCGTGCTGATCAGAATCTGCATATGATCCAACAGCATGACTGACGCCACGACTCTCGTGAAAATCCGAGGAGCAGGGCGCAAACCGAACAGGAGCGCTCTGTAACGGTAGAATTTGCCCAGGAAGGCAAAACCCCACAAGATCCCGCGACCGCGGATGTATCGGCACATGAAAATAAGCGTCACGAAGATCCAAAGAAACCGCGACGTCTGCGGGATTCAATGAAGAAAGGATGGCTGCCAGATGATCCATTCGGAAATGAACCTTTCCCAAATGAAGGTTAAACCGCTTCATGTTGAGAATCATTCTTAAAGAACCCGAGCACTTGGGAATTACGAACACCGGCGACAAACAAAGACACGGGTGATCGTCTACTTCCTCTATTGCCCCCTTCTCTAACAGAGACACGAATTCGGAGGAAATGTGACTCCGAAAAAGAGGGGACATGATCGGAGAGCGGCTCCGGAAGACGCCATTCGGAAGAGGTTCCACAAAATCTATGAAGAACCCTTCTCGTACCACCGACAGAACAAATGCGTCGCTGGTGATCTTCTCCCACGCCTGGAGAAATCTCCGGAGCCACCCGCCGACCTAAGACCCAAGCACTCGGGGGAAGCCATCATCTAGAGAATGACTTCCCACCACCACGAAAGGGAGTCCGGGAAGATAGAAGAATCACGGTAAGAAGAACCTCGAGACGAAGGACGACCACGATCCTGGTATTCCTCCTCGGCCGGGTACCAGTCCTGAGGGCGGCCCTTAGACTGGCCGACGTTCTTACGAAAAGAACCCAAAATCTTCAACTTTTCTTACGAGGTCTGGAGGAAGGAACCGGCTCTTGGACATCGCGAAAAGCAACGGACAGGTCTCGAGCCTGCTTCTCACCATCAATCTCGGCTTGCAGTAGAGTAGTGAAACTATCTCCACAAAGGTGGGGGCTGGCCACTGGAATCTGCGGAAGCAGTCCTGGAATTTGATGCGGTCGAATGCCCAAATAAGTGAGCACAGCCTCCCGACGATACTTCTCGATGGAATGCGAAGTCACCGCAAGCCGTGAGAAAAGATCAAACAACAAATTGTCACTTTTATCAAAAGGACCACGAGTCCCAAACTTCTTCCCCAAACGACTGGCCACCGCCACAAGTTTGGGAGAAACCCGTTTAGGACACAAATACAAAACCGCATCCTGAGGAACGAAAGCGTACTTGTCCACCTGCCGCTTAAGAAATCCCGTCGATGACGACAAGTCTTCTGCGGCATTCACAAATTCTTCTTTGTGTAGATCAGGAAGAAACAGTCCCTGAACCGCTGAAGAGTCCGAATTAGAAGACAGGAAGCCCCGCCGCCCCGACGATAACTCCGGGACGACACAAGAATCGGGCACATATTTGTGAAACAAGGCTAACGAATCCGCCGCCAGAGACACAAACGGAGTAGACGCATCATCCCCCGCAACTGAACCAGACGACTGAGCGATGGAACCAGTGTCCCAACGATCAACCGAGCCCCCCCTATCTTGACCAGATAAACAGGGACGATCCCCGCCTCTTGGAGCGCCCAACGAAGCGTGAGGCGGAGAAGCAAAAAAGGGAGGACCCCGGCTGAATACGACAACTCGAAACCCGCACCGGCGACTGCTCAGGCGAGATCGATGCATCTTCGGAAAACCCTGAAAATAAATCAACCGCGATCGGAACCGAAAGTGAAGTAGGACGAACCGGAGGAGCCGACTCGGGCACCGAAGATCGAAAAGCGTCAGCAAAAGCCCGCATCCAATCCGAAAATTCCGGCGGGGGTGGAGGCACCGACGGAGGGAGAGTAGCCACCAAAGGCGGACCCCGAGGAGCCGCAAACGGTTCCGTAAAATCAGAGCGCGGATTCTTCGAAGGATAAACAAAATCCGAGGAAGAACCGGCCCCGATAAAAGCCCGACGGTAGGAGCTCCCCGCAAACCGAATCGGGAAAACGGAACACGCACCGACGGAGAGGCGCGGTTAGTTGAAACCCCAGGATCCGACTCGGCTGCACGGGTACCCGGACCGAAATCCGGAACCGGCAAATCCGACAAAGGGCCAGAAGAACCGATCGGTGACCGGTTCAAGTCCGGATCCACGGAAGCAACCCGAATATCCGTCGATGGATTTGTGCACCGACCAAACAAAAGACCTGACGGAACAATTGTTGGCGGTGCAGAACTAAGGCCCGTTCCACCCAGAGTTAATACCTCTGGGTTTCCGGGAACCGTCCCGAGAGGAGATAAAATCGCCCCCTCGACCATTCTCATAGGCTTGCCTTGCCCGCAAAAATGTCTGCTGACATTTGCATCCCCGGGGTTTGCGGTGTCACCACCGCTCCCGAGGGGCGTAACTAACGAAGACTTATTAGTAGAATCCTTCGTCTTCGTATCCGTCGATGGATTTGTGCACCGACCAACAAAAGACCTGACGGAACAATGTGTTGGCGGTGCAGAACTAAGGCCCGTTCCACCCAGAGTTAATACCTCTGGGTTTCCGGGAACCGTCCCGAGAGGAGATAAAATCGCCCCCTCGACCATTCTCATAGGCTTGCCTTGCCCGCAAAAATGTCTGCTGACATTTGCATCCCCGGGGTTTGCGGTGTCACCACCGCTCCCGAGGGGCGTAATTAACGAAGACTTATTACTAGAATCCTTCGTCTTCTTTCTCGCGACAGAACTTGATTTCTTCTTCGTGAAACCTGCTAAGAGAAAATAAGAACTGCGAGACATATTATAACCTGCGGGAAAGAAAATTAAACAAAGGGTACGAGCAATTATCAACAAGAATTAAAGAATTAAATAAACTACCAGTGACTAAAAACACCCCACCGACTACCCCCGCACGCACCCGAGGCCTCGGAGGAGTGAGGACGGGCAAACGCGAAAGCGGAAACGTAACAGTAGTCGGCAAGAAAACGTTCTAGAATACTGATAAATAAATAAATTCACGGAGTGAAACTACTCTCTAACGAACAGGAAATCGTAGAGAATATTATAAAAGGCGAAAATGCGAACCAAAAAGTGACTAAAGAGGAAAAACTCTTCAACTTTTGGGAGCGATTTTTAGTGTAACTTATCCGTTCGGATGCGAAGAGATAAGAGGAAGAGGTTACGTTGGCGGCGCTCGGACGCAAGGGTCACGGAGGGCGCCTTTGGGCGGGGGGGTATGAGCAATTTGGCGATGTGTTTTAAGTTTCGGTTATGCAATGTTGAGGTGCAACAATAGCAAAGTAGAATAGGTAGATACGTTGATTTATTGATGTAAATCAACATTGCCATTAAGGAATGGAAATGGTTCCTAATCAACCGCTGGAAATGAAGATTAAAGCATCTTAACTACGTAACAGGAAAGCTTTGGAGGAATTCAACAAAAACAAGTAGAAAAAAGAGGATAAATCAAGATTTGCCTCCCCGTGGATACAATTGGTTGGTAATCATGGCTTTAAATAATAATTAAACTTTCTTCACCAGAATATAGGAAAGCTTTGAAGGAATCAGCTAAAGGAAAAGGAAATAGAGGATGAAACATGATCCCCTTCCCCGCCCGCCCCTTCCCTCAGGCCTTGGAACGGAAATGCTGAGTAATCAATATCTTACATGGAAATTGAACCATCTTCACTGGTGAGAAAACTACAGCAGAGGTTTGTACGTGTACGTGTGTATCCCACTTATACTTAGACTTAAATCATAACAGAATGGCAACCAAGGATGGGAAAAAGAAGAAGAGGAAGGCAGAAGAGAAGATGGAGAGATGATCTAACATCATAAATGGGAATGGCCACGTGGACTAGGATAGCTAGAGACAGAAGAGAATGGAAATGTTATGAGGAGGGCTTTGTCCAACGTCTGGATGAACTATAGCCTGATAGATAGATATACTTCACTAAACAGTTCCCTATCATGCCCATAGTCCCATACTGACCTCTTTGCGTATTGCTGCTTCCTGAGCCACCACGTCATCCACGTGTGGACGGGTGATGACGTTCCTTGTCAGGTTGTCTCTCTCGCGCGGTGTGTAAGAAATGTAATCCCTCCCGCGCTTCACGAACACTACCGGTTCATACCGGATGTTGATCACAAGGATTTCCTGGAAAGGAATACGTAAGAATTTGCAAAGTTGACATCTACAAGTAGTTTATGATTTAATTCTTCCTAAGAGAACCAGGATGAAATTATCAAAGTTCTATAAGCCCCTGATACTTTACCTTTTTGAGATAATCAACCTGCAAGTCATTCTAAATTGTTAATAAGTGTAAAACCTCACGTTTCCATCAGGTAAAAGTCTATTATTATGTGTTTTTTGGAAGAACTTAAAGAAAATCCTCATAATTGAATTGTCAGTTCCCTTTGAAATGAATGTAGTTAAGGCACATGAATATAAATCAAACAAGTATGCCCCGTTAGTTGCCGATATACAAGCTAATGGATATTCTGTGGTGTATCTTCCTTTGGAAATCGGCTCTAGAGGTCATATTTCGCCAGATAATGTGACGAGGCTAAAGCAGCTGTTGAAAGAAATTGGAAAACCTGTCAATTTGAAACAAGTTCGACAGACTCTATCCAAACTATCTATTGTTTCTTCGTTTGTCATCTACTACTCAAAGAATGCCAATAAATGGGAAACCAAAATTCCCCTTCGCATTTCAAGTATGTAATTACTCACACACACAAATTGGTTAATACACCTTGTAACCAGTCTTATATTTTCTTTCTACTGCTCGCCTCTTTTCATTGCCTGGCACTGATAGAATCCTTTTGTATTAAACATTAACTCAAATCAAACTCTTATAATACTCATTGTTATATCTTATGATCAGAACTATATTTCATCATGCGTATTCACATGTAACACACTACGCACCAATTGTAAACGTATGCATGCACGTATCACTCCGCAGACAACCCGACAAACATGGAGTAAATAAATACACAGTAAACCTGAACATCACGTCTAACTTGGCTACTTTATTGACTCGTATAGAACACATAAAGACATAACATGGTGGCAGCGGTAAACCATAACCAGAAAACAGTGCCTTTGTTGTGATTCAGGAACTAAATATGCTCGAAAATTGACATTTCTAGCATCGATCGTCAGCGTCTTCGGACTCCGGCGAAAAATCCAAGATGGCGGCCGCCAGTGCTGCAGCCGCAATGAATCTTCATCCTGCGATGAACTGGGACGCCGACGATGTGGTGGAAGCATTCAAGAAATTCAAACAGAAAAGTCAACTGGCATTCAAGAGCTTCCTGAAAGGTTCAACAACTGAGGAACAGGTCAGTTATATCCTGTTATGGTCTGGAGAAAGGGGATTAGACCTGTACAATAGTTGGGACATGCCAGAGCCCGACTGCAATGATCCAATAAAAGTCCTAGAAAAATTTGAAACACATCTAGAGCCTAAATCAAATCACAGGATCCGTAGATATGAATTTCAGAGCCTCAGGCAAGAGCCACAAGAAACAGTTGACAATTTCCTAGCCAGGCTGAAGAATGTTGCAAGTAAATGCAAATTCAAAGATGAGGAAGAGAGGCTTGTAGACCAATTCATATGGGGATGTGTGCATCCAGAAGTCCAAAAGATGCTCATAGGCAAGGATGCTCTCAAGTTGAAAGATGCAACAGACACCGCTAGAGCACACGAAGCGACGAAAAAGCAGATGGCCACACTCTCGCCCCAGGCCTCCAGCAAGATAGATGTTGTCTCAAAGCAGCCATGGCAAAAGAGCCAACAAACTTGCAGAAATTGTGGACTGGTTCATAGCTTTGACGACCGACAGAAATGTCCAGCATTCGGGAAGGAATGCAGAGCGTGTGGAAGGCTTAATCACTGGGAAAAGAAATGCAGGTCAGGCAAACCAGACAGAAAGACCCAATTCCAGAAGAGTGATAGAAAGAAAGCTAACAAATTCAAACGTAAAGAAATACATGCTCAACAAGAGGAAGATGACACATCAGAGGATGAATTCTTGTCAGTGGGCATGATCAAAGTCCATGAGATGGAGAGTAAGAACAGCGACGAGGATGATGAGGCATACAGTACAATCCAAATTCAAAAGAAAGTGGGCAAGAAACGAACATTCTTCGATCTGAGGGTAAAAGTTGACACCGGAGCCCAGAGTAACCTTTTGCCTATCAGCCTCTATAGAAGGATGTTTCCAGAGCACATGGCACAAGCTGACAAAATCAAAGACGGAATCCTCACTCCCAGTAAGGTGATTCTGACTGCATATGGAGAGCACGTTGTTCCACAATTGGGCAAAGCAACAATTGCAGGGAGACACAATGAAAAAGAGGTTAATTGTACCTTCTATGTGGTCAAAGCAGAAGGACCTGCAATCCTCGGACTAAGCAGCTGTCGAAAGCTCAAAATTGTAACGCTGAACCTTGCAGTCGTGACATCATCACCCAGAATCAACAAAGACATGCCAATAAAGGACAGGCCTCCTATCAGAAGCAAAGCCGAGTTGATCAATATGTACCCAGAATGCTTTGATGACACAGTTGGTTGCTTCGACTACCAATACCACATAACAGTTGATCCAAATGTGCAACCGGTGGTCCACCCGCCTCGCCGTGTTCCCCTGGAGTTGAGGGAAAGACTGAAGACGCAACTTGAGGAGATGGAAGCCAAAGGCATCATCACTAAAGTCACACAACCAACTGACTGGGTAAACTCGATCGTCGTGAAGGAAAAACCAAATGGCAAGCTTCGCATATGTCTAGACCCAAAAGACCTGAATAAGGCGCTTAAACGTGATCACTACCCTACTCCGACCCTTGAAGAAATTACACCTTCATTGGCTGGGTCCAAAGTCTTCAGTAAATTGGATGCCAGCAACGGGTATTGGAACATAAAGATCACTGAAGAGTCGTCTATGCTCACCACTTTCAATACACCCTTTGGGAGATTCCGATTCAACCGTCTTCCATTTGGGTTGAGGGTCAGTCAAGACGTCTTTCAGAGACAGATAGACGAGACATATCAAGGCTGCAAAGGAGCAGTGGGGATAGCTGATGACATACAGATCTATGGGAAGGATGAAACCACACATGACTACAATCTTCACGAGGCTATGGAGAAGACCAGGAGAGCAGGCATCAAGCTCAACGTAGATAAATGTGTGATCAAAGAGGATGAGTGCAAGTTCTTTGGGTTGATCTACTCTGCAAACGGAGTGAAGCCAGATCCTGCAAAAGTGGAAGCGATCAACCACATTGAAGCTCCCAAAGACAAGAAAGAGCTGAGAAGCTTCCTGGGTCTCATCCAATACATGGGTATCTTCATACCCAAGCTTGCCGATCACACTGCCAATCTCAGAGAACTGATGAAAGAGGACGCTGAATATGCTTGGTGTGCTTCACACACCAAGGACTTGAATGCAATCAAGCAACTCATCAGCAAAGAGACAACTTTGCAGTACTACAACAGACACAAACCAGTAGTATTGCAGGTTGATGCCTCTATGAAAGGAGTTGGTGCAGCATTGATGCAAGAGGGCAGACCTGTAGCCTTTGCATCGAAAGCTCTCACATCAGCAGAAACAAGGTATGCAAACATCGAAAGAGAGCTCTTAGCTGTAGTATACGGCTGTGAAAAATTCCATACATACCTTTATGGCCGAAGTTTCATCATTGAATCTGACCATCGCCCTCTTGAGCAGATAGACAGAAAGAACCTCACTAAAGCACCAGCCAGGCTGCAGAGGTTACTATTGAGACTACAGAGCTATGACTACAGCATCACCTACAAGCCAGGAAAGGACCTACTACTGGCGGATGCTCTATCCAGACTGTCACCACATGACAAACATGAGATGGATGGACTGAGTGTTAAGATCCATCACATTGTGAGTGTGACAAACAACAAGCTGGACGAAATCAGAGACAAAACCAGCAGAGACGAGGAGCTCCAGCTACTCGCCCAGACAGTCACGCAGGGGTGGCCAGAGAAGAGACACCAAGTACAACCCCTCATTCGAGAATACTGGGCCATCCGCGATGACGTATCAGTGGAGAATGGAGTACTGATGGCAGGATCTCGAATAATCATACCCCGAACCATGCAACAAGAGATCCTTACTAAGATCCACCAGGGACACCTAGGTATGGAGAAATGCAAACTCAGAGCAAAATCAGCAGTGTACTGGATAGGCATGTACAAGGACATAGAAAAAACGGTAACTGCATGCCACACCTGCCAAAAGTACAGAAACTCTCAACAGAAGGAGGAGATGATACCTAGTCACATCCCAAGCAGGCCATGGCAGACCATAGGAGTAGATCTGTTCACAGAAAACCAAGAATGGTATTTGATATTGGTCTGCTACTATTCCAAATTCCCATTCGTGAGAAAGGTGAAGGACTTGAAAGCCACAACAATAACTTCTGTGGCTCGAGGATTATTTGCAGAACAAGGGATACCAGAACAGATTATCTGTGACAACGGAACCCAATTCACTTCTCAGGAATTCAAGAAGCTAGCCACTGAGTATGGGTTCACGATTACGACTTCCTCACCATACTATCCCAAAGGCCATGGGTTTGTGGAAAGACAAGTGCAGACAGCAAAGAAAACACTGATCAAGTGTAGAGAAATGAAAGAAGATCCACATCTGGCACTTCTGTCCTTGCGAGCAACACCACTGAAGGCTGATATGAAATCCCCAGCAGAGATGCTGAATGGCAGGAAGTACAAAACCACTCTGCCAACAAGGATTCAAGGTCCTATTGACCAAGAGGAGACAAGAGCCAAGCTAGAAGCAGCCCAAGCAGAAGGACAGAGGCACTACAACAAACATGCACAAAACTTACCTGAGCTTCTTGATGGACAAAATGTGCACGTTCAAGACCCAATATCCAAATTATGGATCCCAGCAAAGATCATCAGCAAAGCCGAAACTCCAAGGTCCTACATCATCGAGACGGAGACTGGCAGGCAGCTGAGACGAAACCGGGTCCACATCCGCCCAACACCTACAACTCCAGTAGCAACACCTACAACACCACTAGCAACACCAACAGCATCATCTGCAACTCCCGCAGCAAGTACAACAACAGCACCTGCAATAGATGACAACGCTAACAATACACGCACCACCAACCAGATGACACCACAACAAGGGACAACCTCTGGACAGAATTCATCCCAACAACCAAGCGCTACAGCAACACCACAGGCACCGCAGACCACAACACAGTCAACTAGGTGGAGAAGCAACATCTTGCCACCAACGCGTTACCGCTAGTTTTGGAAAAGAAATATCAAGCACAGAGGATGGAAGCAGATAGGCTAGTTATGTTAGGAAGCAGATTACCAAGTCATGGGCAGAATAATCCCATGGTATCTGCTATAGGATTGTCACCCTCGCTCTGGCAATCCAATAGTGTTTATAGAAATAGTGTTTTTAGTGAGTTTTCATGTTAGGAAGCAGATTACTATAATGTGGGCAGAATAATCCCACGGTATCTGCTATAGGATTGTCACCCTCGCTCTGTCAATCCAATAATGTTAAAATAGGCTGTTTCATTCTTTTACATTTTTGATAAGTGTTATCACAAAGTTATTAAAGTTGAGTTAGTCAGGAGCTGATTTTAGGACTATTCGCAAAGTCTACATTACCAAAGTCTAACAGGACACAGCAAACTCTGAACTTTTGAACTCATTGAACTATTTCATCTTACAGGAACTCATTTTAAAGATAAACCTAGAAAGGCTTATTTTTATTAGAAGGGGGGATGTTATATCTTATGATCAGAACTATATTTCATCATGCGTATTCACATGTAACACACTACGCACCAATTGTAAACGTATGCATGCACGTATCACTCCGCAGACAACCCGACAAACATGGAGTAAATAAATACACAGTAAACCTGAACATCACGTCTAACTTGGCTACTTTATTGACTCGTATAGAACACATAAAGACATAACACTCATTATGTATGCTTCGTATTTATTAAGTTGATATATCAAATGAAATTTCAATATTTAGCTCCTCTTATTTCATCTTTAGCTAGGAATATCCATAACTCCTCAGCTTTCACTATGTTGTAAAATAAGTTAATTTTTGTTGATGTTATATATCATTATTCACTGTATATTTACAAGTACTTTTAATGCCCTGCATTTTCCAGTAAAATGGAATTGTCCTGGGCTATTGTTTTCCTTTGTTGTGCAAGTTCTGAACAATAAAGTGATGTTTAAAAAAATCATTCATAAGAACCTATTGGGGTGCTACGTACTACTACAAGAAACAAAATGATGATGTGTTTTACCGGTTATTTGTGTGTTTAATCCCCAGCCAACACGGCTGCGCCTCGACTATCTTATTTTCGTTAAGTATTGACAGGCTCTTTTTTACAAACCCAACACAATTAACTGAAACAACCTGACTTGACAAGTGAGAAAACAATCTACTTTTTTGTCATGAGTTATCAGGAATAATTTTTAAATATGTATAAGCACAGCAAAAGAAAGACTTCATGAGCAACGATCTTTGTCCTCTTCTTCTCCATCATCATCTTCTTCCCCTTCTCCTTCTTCTCATTCTTCTTCATCTTTTTCCTCTTTTTGATCTTTACAGAGCCAAATTACTCTCAGCTACTGTGTACTTTTTCACTGCTTCACTGAGACGTGATATACTCATCTTCCTTTGTTTATTTGGTATTTGTAATTAAGAGAACTGAACTTTGTCTCTGTGCTTTAATATGTCTATCCCTCGAACAAGCAATTAAAAGGCCACTCTGCAGAGACCGACCTTTTATAATGAAAAAGAAATGTATCTCACGATAATCTTTTACCATTTCCATTAGTAACAAATCCTTTATTTCTGAAATCAGAATTGAAATAAAAAATGTACCCGTAGAGTTAACAACTGAATTGTTAATGTCCCTTATAAATTTGATTTTTGTTGGTGTTTTTTGTATCTCAAGAATGAAAGGTAGACAGGTTGAGTTAGGGCTTTGTTGAATGCTTTTAGATGTAAGCTTTAATATGTCACATGCTCGGAAAACAAATCAATTTCTCACATACTTAGAAAAATGACAAAACTTGGTAAGCTAGGTGTGAATAATTTAGTCATTCATTGTATGCGACCACAAAAGAACATTTTCGTAATGCAACCAAATATATAATGCATAAAAATTTGCATTCTGCCCATTTCCATACAATTATTTGTAACAAGGCACTTCACAAAGATGTATGCATGTAAAGGTTTAAATTTTAGCATTTATTTAAAAAAATGTTATTTAGGGGGGGGGGGGCATTTGTGAACATTAACATTTGGGGAGGGGGATTTAATAATAACAAGGGAAACGCTCTCGGCGGTCTCGCCTGCATAACGCAATTCAATATGATAAACCAGAACGTCAATGACGTACATTGTAGTGCTCATCCGCATCTCGCAACAACAAATATCGTGGTACACTTTTGAACTGGTCAAAAAATAAAAATGTGATGCCCTTGAAGGGACATAATTTCATTTCATTTGCATAAAGTACCATAAATAATCAATGGAGCAAAATCTCAAAATTCTGTGTAGAATTTTAGTGTTCCGAATTTAGCTCTACCAGATAAGGCAAACCAAATCAAAATCGGTCAAGAAATGAGGGAGAAGAAGCAATTTTTGTTATTTTTGGAATAAATTTGCAAAAATTACCATAATTAATTAATGGAGAACAATTTCAAAATTCTGTGTAGACCTTTAGTGTACCAAAGTTAGCTCTACGATATAAAGCAAACCAAATCAAAATCGGTCGAAATATGAAGGAGAAGAAGCATTTTTTGTGATTTTTAAATTATTTTTGGAATAAATTTGCATTATTATCATAATTAATCAATGGGAGTAAAATCTCAAAATTCTGTGTAGAACTTTAGTGTTCCAAATTTAGCTCTACCAGATAAGGCAAACCAAATCAAAATCGGTCAAGAAATGAGGGAGAAGAAGCAATTTTTGTTATTTTTGGAAAAAATTTGCATAAATTACCATTATTAATTAATGGAGAACAATTTCAAAATTCGGTGTAGAAGTTTAGTGTACCAAAGTTAGCTCTACCAGATAAAGCAAACCAAATCAAAATCGGTCGAGAAATGAAGGAGAAGAAGCATTTTTTGTGATTTCAAATAAATTTGCATAAATTAGCATAGATAATGAATTTCACGATTCTGTGTACAAGTTTTAAATCCCCCTCCTAGCCCTATCATATGAAACAATCAGAATCAAAATCGGTTGAAAAATAACGAAGCATTTTGAAAATCTTGATGATGATGCCACAACATAGTCCAAGTCTGTTGACCTGAAATGACCTTTGACCTTGACTTTGTAATCTGAAATTCTACTCACATGATTGGGGATACTTGATTACCCTATAGTCCAAGTTTCATTGACTCAGAACTTATAGTTTAAAAATTATATCAAAAATTCAAAAACTTAACCTTAGGTTAAGTTTTCGATGATGATGCTACAACATAGTCCAAGTCTGTTGACCTGAAATGACCTTTGACCTTGACTTTGTGATCTGAAATTCTACTCACATGATTGGGGATACTTGATTACCCTATAATCCAAGTTTCATTGACTAAGAACCTATACTTTAAAAATTATATCAAAAATTCAAAAACTTAACCTTAGGTTAAGTTTTTGATGTTGACGCCGTCGCCGTCGCCGCCGCCGCCGCCGTCGCCGTCACCGGAAAAGCGGCGCCTATGTCTCGCTTTTTGCTACGCAGGCGAGACAAAAACGAGGGTCTTTCGTTGAAAGAGCAAAGAATTTAACAAAAAAGGAGCATATTTCCAAGATATCCAAGATCGTGTAAAGAGGTGTGTTTATTTCTGATTTTGTGAAAAAAGGGAAGTTCTATTTTTTAAGATTATCTACTCAAGAAGTGCAAAATAGGGTTACCGGTACATTTACATGTAGAGCTCAACTTGTACCTGATCTTATGCAAAAGGGGTCATATTTTGTGGAAAAAGACATGAAAGTATGCAAAATAGGACCAGTTGGCCAGGTCAATTTAGACTCCACTATGTAACGATAATTAATACCTCTGAATATGAACACCACCGACATTGTACATCCAAAATGTACAGAGTACAATGAATTGCCAATTAAGGCTTGTTCAGATATGACACGGTAATCCGCCACAAAAAAAAAACAGTCCACCATTTTTTAAATGTGTAAATGACTTGCAACTGCACGCAACAAAGGACCTGCACACCCACTGAGCCCCGTGTTAAGATAGAGAAATGTCAAGCGTATTACACATCACGTCATCATGATGTAACTGCCGCGGTTTTGCCGCGTCATATCTGAAAAGCAAAGGTGACTGGATCAAGCCCATGTCCACAATGAAGAACGCAACGCTTTATTCATTTCACGATAGGCAAGTTAATACGAGTCAGTGTGTGACAGTGCAGATCAAGAAAGAAATCACAGTGACAGCCATTAGCACACTGAAGGTAATCAGCCATCACCATGCTGTTGCCATGACAACATTACAGAGCAATCTCCTGGCCTGACTGCAATAAGAGTCGGACAACTCATACATTGAGGAATAGTCAAGGACTTTAATTCTTTGTTTAATTCATTTTATTTTTCTTTCTCTCATTTCTTTCTCTCTCTTCTTTCTCACTTTTCTTTCTCTCTCACTCCCTTTACTTGCTCGCAAAATTTAGAGACAAGTGTGCCCATCCTAACAAGGGCCAGAGTGATGCAGCATGAATCTTTTGTGATATATTTGGGAGAGCGGTGACACAAAACTTTGTATGTCTTAAAGGCACACTGTCCTACTTGTAGCTACTTGCTCCCTCTATATAGAAAACTTCCCAAATCGGTGCCTGTTGGTCCCCCATGATCCTCTTTTTCTTATGTTAAATGAGAGCTGAGTTAATGAGATAGCCACCTGTCACAGTGACCTCGATGGCTCGCTGTGTGGTCTAATCCCTTCTAGCTGCAGTAGTAACGCCTACCTTTAAAAGGGTGCAGTGACTAAAAAAAAAGGTTGAAAATCGCTCATAAAAAGAGCCCTATTCATCTACAATGTCTATTCTGTTCTACAGATTCAGACTTGGCCACACGCTATGTGTGCACATGATTCTCCGCACCTTGGGGAGCATTCCAGCCTTGGGCCTTTTCAAAGACACTGACAATGCTGAATAAATTGAAATTACTTTCTTATTCTAATGGACACCCATTCAACACCTGGGTTGGGAGAAGCAAAGTAGATAAAATGTCTTGCGTAAGAACATAAGCGTATTTCACTCGTTTTAAAGCCCCACTGCACTAGTTTGTCCAGTTTGTCCAAGAGGATCATGGGGAACAAGGGTCACAGATTAGGCATTGTTTGCTATATAGGAGGCGCAAGCAGCTATAAGTAGTGCAGTGGGGCTTTAAAAAGGATAAATGAATATAGACTTCAAAGCAGCTTCTGGTTGCACCTACCGAATACTTTTCATGCTCCAGATACTCCATAGCTCTCTTCAGGCCATCAGAGGTAGGTTGGCCCATGCCGTACACCGGGTAGCCCCCATGAGCTTTACGAAAGTTTGGGGCGCCATACTTCATTGTCGTGTTGAGCTCATCAATGTCTTTGAATTGGTCGGCAACCATGAAATACTTTTCCTAAACACAAAAAAATAGAATAAAAGATTTATAAGTGAGGATGATATTATCAGAAAACATACCGGTAATCAATTATTGAATTGCAAGTACAGGAGCGTCGTGGCTGAGTGGTCGTCATTGTTGGTCAAACTGTTTTTGGCTGGAATGCTCCCCAGGGAGTGGAGACTGTGCACACAGTGTGTGCAAGCAAGTATTGAATCCAATGACCGGGGTAGTAGTACATGTATATCTGTAAAGTGCCTAACTAAAGAGACATCATAGATGTTTTAAGCACTATATATCAAAAGCAGAATATTATTATTTATTATTATGATTATTATTGTATAATTACCAAAGTCGACTTAATCCAATACTCAATACATCATGAAATGATACAATACAAAAATAAAAGAACCTTAATATTCTCACAAATGTCTAACAAATGCTACAGGTGTATATTATAGCATTCTTCTAAAACCACATCTTATTTCTTATTTTGTCCATTCAGTATCAGAATGGCGTTAACTTTGTGTTTAAGGTTTAAAACATTATGAGTTAATGCTCTTCTGATTTGATTAATGGTATGTGATTGCTTTATTGGTTTTTATTAATTAAATCAAGCACATGAAGAAGCCTGCTTCCTATAATTCTGAGAAAGGAGACATACTTGTCACCTAAACACTTGATTCACGACCAGGACACAAAATCTGTTCAACGAGTACATGGGTACATGATTAATGAGCCTGCATGCATTCATCGGTTGAGTGTCCGCTGTGAATTACTGGTATTCACATGAATTGAACATATATGTGAAGATCTTTCAAGGGGCTTACTCTGTCAAGTTTAACCCATCACGTCTTTGCATCGGATTGGGTTGTCAAGTTAAACGAACTTTTGTTAATAATCAAGCCCAAAATTCCAAAGGGTCAGGTGAAGCGTTTGTGAAATACAATTCTTTTATCACCAGTGTTGGCTCCAGTTTACTTCGACACTTTTTGAAAAACCTACAGCATATCTATGAAAATTCTTGTCTCAACTCAACACTTTTTGATATAAGATTTAAAAATCAAAAGATTTGTGTAGGCTTGTGATCGACACTTTGTCATTGTACTGGCATGTTTTCAAAAAGGAATTTTGTTGTTGTTGTTTTAGTCTTAAAGGCGTGTGTCATTCATTTATGAATATTTACGCCGAAAAATACAACAAAAAAAATAGCCTTATCTCAAGGATCATTTTTGAAATAAATTTGATTATTTGCATTCAATTTACCTGACATTTTCATGAATATGGGGATATGTTTTCACAAAAGTTCATGTAACATGACAATGCAACCTGACGCGATGACCGGATGGAATGCAATAAGCCCATTCAAAGAAAAGAATTTTAAATCCAGCTGAATTATTTGTAAAGCAACTTCATTTATTTAATGACTGAATTTATTATACTTGTGTAGGTAACAATTAACAACAGTAATAAGTATACATGTAGGTAGTAACAATAACAACAATAATTGTATTTCAATAGTCAGAATGAAAATTGCATACATTAATTCGTCCTTGTTTTCACGAAGTGACGGTAGTGAGGAAAATCGTAACGCAAAGTGAATGCAATTTTTTTTCACTACCGTCACTTCGTGAAAACAGCGACGAATTGTTGCTAGGTAGGTAGGACAAACATTATGGCTTGTCCTACTCCTACCTAAAAAACATGTTATGTATGGAGTAATTTGTAACAAAGCACTAAAAAAAGATTTGTGCATTACATTTGATTACATTACAAAAATTGCCCATTAAAAATCAAGTTATATTTTATTTCTATTTCTTTCATTCGATGTACAAAGTACAGTGCGGAAGATGTCTTGTGTACTCTAATTCACGTGAGCAGGCATACTGTCCTCTTATAGGTCATGGCGAACCGGGAACGAGTTTAATGACTCTGATCAAACGCAGCAGAAAAACCGCAAGATGGAATAATGCATCTCTGGTTCATGGTTGTCACATGAAAGTATTAAAAGCATAATCAGACATGCGAGCATGCTTCACTACGCAGAACCGTCTCACTTAATAGGAAAGGCTGATTGACAGCCAGCCACATACAAATCTTTCTCTTTCTCTTAAAGTTCATATCTTATTATCTCCCCCTCTCTCTCTCTCTCTCCTCTGTTTCTCTCTCTATTTCTCTATCTCTCTCTCTCTATCTCCCTCCCTATCTTCCTATCTTGCTCTCTCCATTTCTCTCCATTTCTATCTCTAGAGCTCACTCACTTCTCTCCAGGGCCCAGGCACGCTCTCTCTCTTCTCTCTCTCTCACTCTCTCTATCTCCTTCCCTATCTTCCTATCTTGCTCTCTCCATTTCTCTCCATTTCTATCTCTAGAGCTCACTCACTCTTTCTATCTCTCTCTCTCTCTCTATTTCGATCTATTGTTTCTCTCTCTCACTCTCTGTCTCCTTCCCTATCTTCCTATCTTGCTCTCTCAATTTCTCTCTTTCTCTTTCTATCTCTTTCACTCACTTCCTATCCAGGGCAAAGGTATTCTATTTCTTTCTCTCTATTTATCTCTATAAAGTACATGTACCTTTGAGACTTACAGTTCTAAGCACTATGAACATGACGGACAAAGAAACGGACAAAATATACAGTTCCTCAGGTAGACAAAGGAACATCCCTTCACTGCTATTATGTAAAAAGGTGAATATATGCATGTGACACCTGTTCTTAACATTTTTTAAATAATAGCAGTGAAGGGATGTTCCTTTGTCTACCTGAGGAACTGTATATTTTGTCCGCTTTCTTTGTGTCATGTTCATAGTGAAGGGAAATACAACATTCAAGATTTCTCCAACTTGGTTACAATGAAAGTAAGGGAACTCACATGAACAGATTGATGAAAGTTTGATTTCCATCTGATTTTTTTATGACGAATAACAAGATTCAAGCAATACTGAGCCCCAGGTGTAGTTATTCCTACCAAAGTGGAATATTAAACAAATGACCGAAATGATAGCCGCACAAAACCTAAGGCGATTGTGTGTCTGTGTATTGCAAAATATATAACGATTGCTGTGCGAGGAGCCATTGGGGCAGAAGGATTCTGAGTGTGACGCAGAGCCCTATTATAATGTCGCCTTGATCCTTAAAAATTAGACTTTTAAATATCATTCATTGGAAATCATGGATGGAGCAAACAGATATCTTGCACATTCAGCCCCTGAATTTAATTCAATTCAATTCAATTTATTTCCACTTTAAAAACAATTTACAAATCAATGCAGGATCATGAAATGCATTAATTGGCATAATAAAAATGACCCCTGATAAAGGATGAGCAATATGAGACTGTTTCTCATGCCTTTCAGTCCAATTTCAAATATTTTGCTTCCTTAACTTGCACATGGACTTCATGACTCCTTATCCAGATAGAAAATGCAATGTTGTTTCAATGTTACAACTTACAAACTAAACAATTCATTAACATGGGTCTATTTTGCATTTTGAAAGGATGTACAAGTTCTCAATTCCCATTAAAAAAATATAAAATATAAGCTTGCAGTTAAAATTGCATACAGCACCAGAACAACTATAGATTCAGTCATATCTTGTTTTAACCTGCACATGAAGTGTATTATTTTGGTCAGTGTATTTGGTCAATATTGTCCGGGGGCGATTGCTGTTCACTTTCTAGTTGATGAAACTCGCACATCATTACATCACCATCATCTCGCCTCACAATACAATGCTTGTTAACAGTACACAGGAGATTAATTTGGAACTAAATAGTCTCATTAGACCCATTAAATCTACAAAGACTCACACAAATATTGACATCATTTTTGTTTTTGATGGGATGCTGTCAAACATTAAAGGCTAAGTCCATTCCAAAAATAATTTGCTTTTAATAGATGCAGAAAAACAACAGAAACAGAGCCACAAATATTTGTGTAAAATCTGATTACTATATAGTAGAGGAAGTAATTTTCTTTTTAAGTATGCAAAACTATGGAACTTAGAAAATTACTACAAAAATTGCCAATTTGGTTATCAGTTTTTGACGTCATTGCCTCACTATTTTTATTCCATTAATTTCCCTTTTATCCCCCCAACCATATTTCCCCATGCCTTTGCCCCCTATATTATATGAATTGTATCATATATTGCGTGCATGACATTTCACACAATCTTTTTATGAACTTTGAAGAATTTACACCATTTTCTGAATATTGTAGTGTTCATAATCATTGGTTTTTGTCTTGCCTGCATAGCAAAAACCCAAGACATAGGCGCCGCTTTTCCGGTGGTGGCGGCGGCGGCGTCAACATCAAAAACTTAACCTAAGGTTAAATTTCTGAATTGTTAATATAATTTTGAAAGTATGAGTTCTTAATATTTAATGAAACTTGGCCTAAGGGGTTTTCAAGTATCCCCAATCATGCGAGTGGAATTTTAGGGCACAAAGTCAAGGTCAAAGGTTATTTCAGGTCAATAAACTTAAACTACAACTGTACATGTACGTGGCATCATTGTTTTTGAATTTTTAATGTAATTTTGAATGTATAAGTTCTTCTTCAATGAAACTTCGCCTAAAGGGTTTCAAGTATCCCCAATCATGCAGGTAGAATTTTAGGTGACACAGTCAAGGTCAAATGTCATTTCTGGTCTGCAAACTTAGGTATCAACATCAAAGTTATAATGGTAAATAATTCTTCTGGTGATCCTCAGTCAATTCACTTCAAAATGCTGATAATATTCAGAGGATTTCATTTTTGGGGGCCTGCTAATGGGCCACTCCGCCTATAATGTCTCAACTTTCAATTGAAGTAATGCGTAATGCAGGCAAGACCGCCGAGAGCGTTTCCCTTGTTTTATAAATAGTTATCATTTTACATGATTTTTCATGATTTGCCTGAAAAAAAACTACCAGTAGGTCTACTCTATATTAGTGCATACACACAAAAACATATTACTATCAAAAATAACTTGTATGCTGGTGTGAGCAATTGAATTTTTTAGGGGGAAATTGAAAATTTATATTATCAATATAAAGAAAATAATTAGTGGATAGTCAGGCAATTACGCCACAGACTCGTGAGTGATTTGCCAATTTGTATTGTGATTTTCAAAGTTTTTTTAATGTCATTAAAAATTCATAACTTTTTTAATAGTTACGGTATCTGATTTTTCTGCTTCTATTGAAAGTAAGTTATTTTTGGAGTGGACTTTAAGTCACAACAATTCACAACTATATTACATGAGGTTTTCAAATCCTGCTTTCTTCTTTCTTTATGTAATCTTGACAGATTGCGCTCTGTGGTAACATAATAAACAATTACCATTACAGGGTAGAGAGAGGATTTCTTTAAAAAAAAGAGGGGGTCCGAGCGAGGCATTATTAAAAGAAAACTGTAACAAGCGATAGAAAAAAGGTCATCACCTCAAGAGGAGACAGGGGGGGGCAATCTCTGAATTGTGTGCTTACAGTATGTCACTTGGGTTTAAAAAGGGGTGGGGGAGCATGGGGAGCATGAGCCCCTAAATCCGCCGGTAATTCATGATCATGAGCCCTGTTATAAATATCAAGGTTACAGGCTTTTAGCAGTTAAAATGGCCTTTTCCATAGAAATTTTAAGATTTCATTCAAAGAATTTTCAAAAAAGAGAACATTTCTCAAAGGGAAAGTCCCTCTAATTTCTATATTCTTTTTAAAACAACAGCAAAAATGTGGGGTCAATGAAGATTTGATCAATAAAATTCTTATCAATGAGGAGAAAGGAGAAGATTTGTTGAGCCCGGTAGTCAAGAAGTTCACTGCATAAATTAACAGCTCTATGATTTTCTCTACAGGCTAACAGAAACACTTTTTATGTCTACAATCCACACGATTGCGAATATAATATGATCCACTTTTCCCTAAAGACATGAATAGATCGACCATGTATAAGCCTCACCCTTCAGCCACACCCCAAGCCTAAGCCTGATCCTAATCCTACCATTACATTAGCATAAGACCAATGGCATGTCACCAACAAAATTAATATACAAGGACTAATTCCTCCTATATGAAATTAATCCATTGCTTACAAAAACCAAATGGACCCACTAACTGTAACTCTACCAATCAGCACAAAGTATTTCTATTTGTATGTTAGTACCTGTAGTTCCATTTGCATAAAATAAACCAAAGTCCGACTTCAGTCCACAGTTTTTAATAACATATTATTTTCTTAATACTCCTTATTCATTAGGAAACAGAGAGGGCGAAGGTTTATAGGTTGATTTAATACATTCTAGCTGTACACAAATAATTTTTTTCAGATGATTGATCAACTGCAAGAGGAATGAGAGAATTCACTAATCAATGAGTGATAAGAAAAAATTGAAAACTTTGTTTAATGAAGAAGACCGGTTTCTCTCTTTACCTGTATCAAGTTGTGTTCTGGCATCCCGTTCTTGATGGCACCCACAACGGCCATCTGCGTCTCCGCAAGGAAGAGGCACTGGTATTCCTCGAAGCAGTCCTTACTGATCACGACAGGGGCCACATCGTTACAAATAACCTTCTGTCCTTTCCACCGGTCCCTATCCACCGAGATGGCCATCGAGTTCTTTCGGTTGTTTTCGTCCGCGTCCAGATGCTGGCCGCGCATGGAGTTGCGGTGGTTCTGGGCAAACTCGGGGGAGGGAGAGCGGGAGGAAGCGCTGCTTGCTCCTGTCCCCATTGCGATATTGCTCCGTCTCAGCGATGCAGTTCACAGGGATCTGTATTAAAGATGAAAGAAACGTACAGTCTTTTTAAAGATACAATGCGCAGTAACATAAAAAGAAACAAATTAGAAAATTTATCGCCAATTTGCAAATATTTTTTGTTTCTTAGTCAACTTCCTCTGTCTCAACCAAAGCTTGAGCATTACTTTTTCAATTCAATCACAAATATTTACATCCAAATGTAAAGGCTGGATGACAGTGTAACATAGCAAAACTGGAATAACCATACCATATTCGTACCTCAAAAAATAGTATTAGTTAATGAATACAATCTCACTAAGATTTCATTTTTTTAACATTACAATTTCATTCACTTTGAAATTCCTGCCGTCAAGCAACATTGTTAATGCAATAGAAGAAAAAAGTGGGCCATAAATTGCCGACAGAATGTGAGAAATAAGTTTAACATTGCACCTCACCATGAAATGCATGAACTTGCAGTGATGGTTTGAATAGTGATTACTAATTTAAAGTGCAGGCATAAAATGTACATGTACATAAAGCCTAGATGTACACTATACTTATGAAATAGAATGAAAGCAAATCTAATTTGACTGAAGTAAAATGAACTCTTGGTCAACCTGAGTTTTAGAATGCTTATCATGAATCTTTTATTCCAAAGTGCTCTTCAAAGAAATAGCCAAGACAACATAATCTCTTATCTGCTCAAAAACTATTACATGTACATCTCCGCCATTGATTGAGCAAGCTATGTGCTGATAGTTATATACTCATTGTGTGCAAGTAATTGTCTCTGTATGTAAGTCTGCAACAATACCTCATCATGTGCATTGTGTTTGCCTCCAGTTATTATAAAAAGAAAAAATTTGCATTTATTAAAGGTATATTGGGGGGGGGGCACAAGAAAAATGTTTAATTAAACTGTTTAGTAGTCGGAAATAACGTATGCCCAAATAAATACTCATGTGTACTATCCATGCCTATGACAACAATGCAATTTTCTTAAAATAAGTATACTAATTACTAGTATTATTACTAGGCTCTACTTACTATGTGATTTCCCCATCTGCGAAAACAATGTCAAAAATACAGATAAGATAGTATCCTTAAATCTTCAAAATCACCCCCAAAAAAATCTCATCTGATGCTTCCCAACGGCTCAACAATCGAAAAAATTTCTACCAAATGTGGCCAGGACCAATTCTTCAGAGACCGATTCACCACATTAACAGTACACTAAATTGCATTTGCACAGAACTATTGCACGATCTGTCCTCCACTTCCTTTCGTTGCAATGAGAGAAGCCTTCACAACATCGCAGAGCTGCATCATCCAGTGTGTGTCGCACGCTCACACATGCACCCACACACACTCACTGCTGTATCATGTAAACCCTCACCCCCCACACATATACACGGCGGCGGAGGTAGCTAGGGCACTGTTTGAGCCGTTCAGAATCTGCTAAACGAGTGTGTAAACATCTTGCCTATTCCATCCAATCATCCATGTTGTCCGCACCATGCAGCCCCCATCAATCCCTCCCTTAGCAATCATGCCACACACTCACTCTTCCATGCCTGCCTCACACAGCAAATCACAAAAGCCCTGGCTCTGTCGTTGCCATGGTGATATTTTCTCAGTACATTGGCACATGAGATCTTCTGTGTTAATGCACTTGCTAAATGAGGGATTAAAAAAAGGGCTCTGCTCCCATTCACAGACGCTGAAAGAGAAACGCTGAAAGAGAAATGCAGAAACAGTGGTGACTGGCAGGAAAGGAGAAAATGATATGCAAGAGAACTATATATGGCCTATTTATAGGGGGACACACACGGCATACCTCCCTCGTCAAGGACTTTGGGGTGAATTGATTGCTAAGATGTTTCAGTAATTTAAGGGTGCTATCAACATTTGGCTTAGTCATGAGGGGTAATTCTTTTGTTCATCAATTAGGCTTCAAGGAAAATACATCCCAGACATTTTACAAAAGCCTGGTAATTTAATTCACAAATAACATTTGTTTATTTTTTCTAAAGGTAAAATATATAAATAATCATAACTTGTTACACATTTGATGAAAAACCCTGAATTTGAGCTTCAATCTAGACTCTGGAAATAAAATAGTGAAGGAGACCCTGTAAATTATTGCAGAATGCCAATCTATGCAGAAGTTTTAAGTTTAAATTTTCTATATAATAAGGATACCATCTAGATACTGTCTTATATTTTGTAGTGCTGATGCAAAGGGGGGATGATACCAAGATAACTAAAAGAATGTAATGAGTAAAATACTTCTTACTTTAAAGGTACTATGTCCCATTTGCAGGCCAAAAAAATGAAAAAGTTAAATTCCAACTGCATTTGAAAGATAATACTAATTTATAACTTCCATAAATAAGGTGGGGCTTGAAAATTATTTCAAGTGGGAAAATAACGACTATTAGTTGTCAAATAGACTTTAGGGCTATAGAGCCCAAAAGTAATAGTCTTGATTTTCAGACAATTGTACCGAATGGTCATACGTTTTATGCTGCGCAAAGATTCAATCAGTTTAATCTTGGCCATCACAAGAAGTGGGTTATTGATGTAGACAAATGCTCATTGTACCCTTTACAACTCTTTTCATGTATGTTATTACCAAAGAAGAAAAAAAAGCCAGTCAGTCACTCAATAGTGTACAGTGAAGTCTAGCAAGTAAACGGGTTTCCTTGCATAATTTGAATATGAGGACACTGCTAACGTTTAAATTTCACATATACACTGTAGGACATACATGACATATTCATAATTCCTGCAAAGTTCTACAGAATTTGAGGTTGGCTGCAAAAGGGACATAGTACCTTTAGAGGAAAATTCAAATTTACACCCAATATAAAGAAAACAGACAGAACAACAAGCGAATGTATCTAGTCAATACCATTTCACTTCCATCCTAGAAACACTTTAAGATCAGTTACTTAAAATCAGTAGATTAAGGTAAGTATCCACTTTCATTTCATTTGAGAAGCTCACACAATACCTCAATTACAGTCCTTTATTTTTAGCCTTGCAAATAATACTTATAAGGTTTCTAAAGAGAGAGAGAGAGAGAGAGACTTTATGTGTACGTGTGTGTGTCTCTGTCTCTGTCTGTCTCTCTCCCCCTCTCTCTTAACTATGATGAACCTTCGATACACAATAAAATTGTATTCTGCAATATTAAACTAATTTGTATCTTCTCAAACCATTTGAAAGGTGAGTTCCTTGGCATTTGAACACTTCAGCAAAAATGATTACAATAGCAGAATTCTTTTCAATATTACTAAGGTCATGAAAAAAAGTCTTTTCTATCCTATTAGAGCAGTTTTTATGTTGTATTAAAAAAATCAAATAACATCGACTTAAACAATCTGATTTTTTGATGTCAGAAATTATAAATATCCTCTGATTTTGTTTTAATTTTAAAATTGACAGCATACATGTTATTGTATTAAAAACGGCACTTTATACAAGAGTTTCTTCTTTTACAAAAGATATATCGGTATGCCTTTTTTATTCCTTTTGTAATTGTTGTATGCAAATTTATGTTGGAATTTTACGGTCACCGGGTACTTTTTTGAAACCATGCTAATTCTACAAAAAAAACGGCTATTGATCAACATATAAAAGTATGAAAATACAAAGACTATGACAATTTTGTTCTATACTGAGATTATCGCATATGATTCAAAATTCACAAAATTTAGATTTTCATATAATTTAACCAAAATAACCCTTTTTGACCCGTAAACATATTGTTTTGACATCTGCTAAAAAAAAAAAGTATTGCCCAAATACATGCTTTTATAATTTACAAATTTGAATACATTTATTTATTTTATTTATTTATTTATTTGGTGTAAAAACATCGACACGTAAAGTTTAAGAACTCATAATGGTTGAATTACAATGAGATTGAATAGTGTGAACAAGATTGAACCAAAACATATACCAAAGGCATGTTGTTTTTAATATGCACATGAAAATATGGTTACAATACAATATTCAATGAATGAAGCCAGGCTGGCTGGCTAAATGTAGCAAGACCAAAGCGAGAAATTACGAGGAAATCGAGAAGTAGGGAAATGGCGAGGGAGAGAGTCTTAAAGCTCGAGTTCCCACACTCTGATATGAATTACAACTGACAAGGGTTTGTTCATACAAACTCAACTTGGAGCACAAAAGCTCCATTTATTAGAGCCCTGTACCATAAACAGTGAATTGCTGTTTGGTCTACAACCAGTTTGTCTACTACTCGATTAGTCTATTTCCATGTGGACTACGCTCAGCCTATCTACTATACACAGTACCACACTGTCTAATAATTATTTCATTTACTACCCATCCGGTCTATTGTTCATTTAGTCTAATAACCAGTTTGTCTAAGGCACATTTCGTCTTCCATCCAAAGGTCTAAGTAATAATCATTTGACGATGATTATTATTTATGATTAAATGATTATTAGACCATATGGATAGTAGAAAAAATGGGCATTAGACAAACTGGGTATGAGAATTAGTGGAGATTAGGCGAAATGGAAATTATACCAAATTACTATTAGCCTACATGGTCATTAGATACATGTAGGTAGATGAAATGATTACAGAGATGCCAACTTTTGGAAATCCGAAATAGGGAGGATTTGTAACCGACACCAAATAATGTGCGCATAGCGCACATCACGAGCGCGTAGCGCCCGACCCATGCGGCCGGGGTCCAGGGCCTGCCTTCTAGATGCTCTCTGGTGCAATCTGAGCCTTATTTTGGAGCATTTTACATGTGTATTTAGTTAAATAATTCCCACTTTTTTAAAAATAACATACAAATTGTACAAAATGCATGATGAATTCCTTTCAGACTTCCGAAAACAAGGGTACTTGATACTGTATTCGGTCTTGTACTTCTGAGACCATTTCTTGGTCTTCTTTTGCTGATTTTCCGCCATTTGGATTCTGTGTCAATATCCACACATTGGATACGGCGATCCATATGCTGAAACAATCTTTTGCTACTCTTAATTTGTCTTTTAACATAGTGGAATTACTACATGCTAAAGTTAGCAGACAATATTTCTCATTCAATTCACAGATATTTATACTGATAAGCGCCAAAAAAAAAAAAAAAAATTAAAAAAAAAAAAAAAAAAAAAAAAAAATGATTTTTTTTTTTTTTTTTTTTTTTTTTTTTTTTTAAATAAATCGGGAGGATAAGGATGGAAATCGTAAGGTCGGGAGTTGGGGTGAATTATCGGGAGCCTCCCGACGAAATCGGGAGGGTTGGCATCTCTGTGATTATAGACCATATGAATAGTAGATGGGCTTGGTGAGACCAGATGGGAAAATACCACTCGGGTAGTAGACGAAACGCATGTAGACCAAATGGCATTAAACCCCATATATACTGCTACTGTAGGAGTGTAACAGCTAGTACATTCCTTTTCTAACGATACATTTGTAGATGTCATTATACCGGTTCCTATGCTGAAAGAATAGGTGCTATTGGTGAAACAGTGCACGGACACTGAATATTATTACACCTCAGTTAATCATTCACTACAGAGCTAATGAGCTCATTAGCACTCGCAAACAAGCCTTTCAATGATGTGACCCTTGGTTAACCTTGCAGAGAAATGGCGACTCTGCTTTCGCAGATCGAGTCCAATGCTGTTTTACAACACAAGCAGCTCTCTGTCTATTAAAGTTGACGCTTTAGACCTTTGAAGCTGATGAAAATGTGGATGTAAAAAGATGTAAAACTCTTGTTCAACATCAACATACATGAGATTAATTGACCCATCCAAAAATGTATAACATGTTCCTATGGGTCTTTGTTACATAACGGGTTTAATAGAGCAGCTGTAATGAAGAGATTAAATTGTGCCCAGAATTTGAGCTCGAAGAGTGATCGGGAAAATGGACTTATATACTGTATTAGGGTGCGTTTAATCGACACTTTTTCACCCTAGAATCACGGTTTCTAAAGACGTTTAGTTTAAAACGCAATGCGTTCAAGCGATTTTTTCGTCGGTCGTAAAAATAAACGTGTTTGAAAACACAAACATGAAACGCTGAAAAAGATGCGTTTTGTATCATGATTCAAAAGAATCACGGTCGCTAAAATTCGATTGAACGGACGGAGTTCTCAATCATGATTGTATGACGAAGTCTCTTCCGGTTTGGGAAAAACCGCGCGCCCGCTTTGCGTGCAATTTGCGTTCACTATACCATCGTGGCCTGTTCCGTTATGTTATTCTTTGTTTTTCCTTCTATCATTTTCTCTTTCTGTCTTTCCTTATGTTATTCTTTGTTTCTTCCTTTTATTCTTATGTTATTCTTTGTTTTTTTTCCTTCTATCAACTTTTCTTATGTTATTCTTTGTTTTTATCATTCTATCATTTGCTCTTTCTGTCTTTCCTTATGTTATTCTTTGTTTCTTCCTTCTATACTTATGTTATTCTTTGTTTTTTCCTTTTATCACCTTTTCTTATGTAATTCTTTGTTTTAAGCATTCTATCAATTTCTCTTTCTGTCTTTCTTTATGTTATTCTTTGTTTCTTCCTTCTATCATCTTCTCTTATGTTATTCTTTGTTTCTTCCTTCTATCATCTTCTCTTATGTTATTCTTTGTTTTTTCCTTCTATCACCTTTTCTTATGTAATTCTTTGTTTTAAGCATTCTATCAATTTCTCTTTCTATCTTTCCTTATGTTATTCTTTGATTCTTCCTTCTATCACCTTCTCTTATGTAATTCTTTGTTTTAATCATTCTATCAATTTCTCTTTCTGTCTTTCCTTATGTTATTCTTTGTTTCTTCCTTCTATCATCTTCTCTTATGCTATTCTTTGTTTTTATAATTCTATCACTTTCTCTTTCTGTTCTTCCTTATGTCATTCTTTGTTCCTTCCTTTTTTCACATTCTCTTTCTGTCTTTCCTTATGTTATTCTTTGTTTCTTCCTTCTATTTTTATGTTATTCTTTGTTTTTTCGTTCTATTACCTTCTCTTTTGTTATTCTTTGTTTCTTCCTTCTATTCTTATGTTATGCTTTGTTTTTTCCTTCTATCACCTTTTATGGTTATTTCATTCTATCACTCTCTCTTTCTGTCTTTCTGTCTTTTCTTATGTTATTCTTTGTTTCTTCCTTCTATCACCTTCTCATTCTTTGTCTTATTATTGCGATCTATGCTCAAAACAGCAGTCGACAGTGGCCGTAAACAATTCCAGAAAGCGCGCGCCGAAGTTCCTGGGCCATACTGCGCAGTGTGATGCGCAGTGGTTTGGCTCGCAATGAGCTAGAATCAGCGTTGATGAAAAATCGCTTGAACGCAAACCGCAGTGACCTTGCTTTTTGTAACGGCGTTTTGAATTGTGATTCATGTTTGTGATTCTAGCTTCGAAAATTCGATTGAACGCACCCTTAAAACACAGGCCTTATCGGAATGACTGCAAAAATCATTGGCTCATTTTACAACCACCGTACATGGAACATGTATCAAATGATATTGGGGGCGAGTTCCCAAGATAATAATCAAGATAAGATTGAATTTTCAAGCATTTTTGCATGGATCTAACTCTAGGGAGCTATGGATGCAAGGAAGGCTTTGTCACTGTGAATCACCATCACAAACCCTACATATAGTAGTAGTAGTGGTAGTGGTAGTGGTAGAAAAAAAGAAGAAATAAGGTGAAAGGCGTAAATATTCTAAAAAAGAATGAAACGTTGATAATACCAAATAACAACAACAGTGGTAGTGGTAGTGGTAGTGGTAGTGGTAGTGGTAGCTGTAGTAGTAGTAGTAGTAGACTAGTATTAGTAGCAGTAGCAGCAGTAGTAGTAGTAGCAGTAGCAGCAGTAGTAGTGGTAGTGGTACTAGTAGTGGTAGTAGTAGTAGTAGCAGCAGTAGTAGTAGTGGTAGTGGTAGTGGTCGTAGTATAGTAGTAGAAGTAGTAGTAGTAGTAGTAGTAGAAGTAGTATTAGGTAATAATAATAATAATAATAATATAATTGATGGTAATAACAATAATAGTAATAATTCTTGTACTAATACTATAAAATAACTAATAATGACGATTGACGATTAACAATACTAAGACAGAAGACTACCACTGCTAAGGCCATTTAAACAAATATACATGTCTAGCGTCCCCGCCCGCTTCCTTTTGGGGGCCGCCTCCTATTTTGTTTTATTTTTGAAATTTTTTAATTTTTTTTTTTTTTGAAATTTTTTTTTTAATTTTTTTTTTTTTGAAAGAAAAAAAACATCAAAAACACTGCTAAAATGGCTCTATTTCTGATTTAAACAAACAAAAAAATTGTCGGCGGCCTTCTTGAAAAAAAATAGCCCCGACTGTCAGGGAAAATGTACCGAGCGGCCATTTTGAAAATAAAAAATAAAAAATGAAAAGGGCCTCCTCCTTCCTATTTTTCGAAAAAACAGGACGCTAAACATGTTTTTTTTTTTATTTGGCCTAATTAGAACTGTCCCAGCCAAGGTAAACTTGATCTTTTCATTGAAATTCTCTCAGAATAACAAATATAAATATCCAAATGATGCAATCATGCATGTGAATGAGTTCATTATACGATCTATCTGCACTCAAGTTGAGGCTGTTATGCATCTATTGTACAAAGCCATCAGGCCGAGTATAATACATGCAAAAAGCATGAGAGTAGATAGATTGTCTGATAATGAACGAATGATAACATGCATCATTTGCATTACATAACAAAACTCCTGCATCCTTGTTATTTGATGTGAAAAGAAAAAGTAATTTCAAGATTGTTTCATCGTCATGTCATTATTGCTGACAAAAAGAGTCAAAAGTTTAATAGGCTTATAATTACTGGTACTTTAGTGCATACACAGAGACTACACACTGAACCTCTATGCACAGTGCACACTGCTGCGCATTGCATACTTAAATATGGCAGGATAGTACTAGAAACTATTACATACCTTTTCATGAAAAAACATGGGATATAGTCTCAGTAAATTAATCACATGTGACTGTGTTTGACCAATCATTAATTTTGATTAAATAGAATCTAGGAGTGAATTGTATAACATCGATTGAATATTTCATCCTTATGCCTAAATTGTATTTGTATCTAGTCTAAAACTTGAAAGATTTATTCTGTTTCTGTTTCGGTTTCGATTGCGTCGGTACACTCAGGGTTAACTGTACTTCACCAACGGTTTGATTAGTATGGTCCTGTACGTGCTATTCATACTACCGGTAGTTCCTTTTATACTTAAAAGTTGCACACTTGCCTTGACTCCAGTACTTCATTTTAGGTATGCATAATTTAGAAAAAATATACATAAAGATAGGCTTTCTGCAGGCCTATTGGAAGTGGGTGCGCTGGATGCGCTCATACCCCCACCCCCCCCCCCCCCCCCGCCTTTTGTTCAAAGCAAAAAACTACAATTCAATTCAATTCAAATTGTATTGATTATAATCCTAACAAATAGGATCATTCTCAATTTTTTATAACAATGGATAACAAGATCAAAATTATAGTGTAACAAAGATAACTAATTAAATTGGGTGCCAAAGTCAAAATAACAATAGGCCTACTGGTAACCAGGAATGGTAACAGTTTTAATTACTACTAAATGTCTTTTGGAATATAATAAAGAGATGAATATCCATAGAATTCCTTGTAATACTTTTTACAACATTTTTTTCTTCTTTTCTTTTCAAAAGGAAAAGGGTAAAAATGCAATATGATAGTATAACAATTAGTAACAATATATATATAAAACAGGTAAATCCAATTTGCATAATCTTCTGTCATGGCGATATACCAATAATAATGAAAACAATTCAAACAAAAATCCTTGAGAGTTCAACTCTACACTATGACCGGGTTCAACTTTATTTCTTCAGAATTCAACTCTCAATGAATCTTATTCCAATTGTTTTAATTAGGTGGGCTGTATAACGTACAGACCACCTTATAATTTTGTTAAAATTGCCTTTATTATTCTTTATCAGGTGGGCTGTATCTAATACAGACCACCTTATATTTTTGTTAAAATCGCCTTTATTTATTATTTATTTATTATTTATCAGGTGGGCTGTATCTAATACAGACCACCTTATATTTTTGTTAAAATCGCCTTTATTTATTATTTATTTATTTATTTTTCTTATTTCGACCCACTTTTTTGTGTTCAAGATAATTTGAAAATGGTTCAATCAAATACCTTGAAATTTGATACACATATGTATAGGCATATGAACAAAACACAGCAAACTTTTCAACCTTGACCTTGACTGATGACGTCATCTAGGCGCCATTTTGTGAAATGTTCTGAAAAATTACTCATGATCATATTTTCATAACGGTACGTCATTTCTCATTCATATTTATCATGATCAAGGTCAATATCAGTCCAGTCAATTTCAGGTCAAAAAACGCGCGCGTGCGCGTACGTCCGCGCGTCAATGCGCGCGCAAAATTTTTAAATGCTCAAAATCGTCTCAAATTTATTTTGCATACGTTTCAGGTCATTTTAAGCATTTTATAAAAAATCGCGCGTACGAGCATGCGCGCGCGTTTTCGCGCATAACACCATTAAAAAACACAGAATCGCCATTTTTTTTTCTTTCATGATATTTCTCATATTTTTTCAAGGAATTTGATTCCATGTTTATCTCTTTATGACCATTATCAACAAGATGAGCGTAAATTCAAGATAAATGTCAGTGCGCGCGAGGTCTTTTAAAACATAGCATATATGGGCAAAAACATGCCTATACAAAATCCGTTATAGCTCTTTGGAATGCACCGGGATCCTCAATTTTTTTTCATATTAAAATAGAGTATGAGTCGGAAATATGATTCCATGTCTCATTTGGCCATTAAGTGTATCGTGACATCATCACAATGGCCTTGGAACTTAAAATACGAATTTGCATATTATGACGTCAGCATATTTATGTAAAATTGATTGTATCTCTGTAAATATTGATCAATTTTCTTCAAAATTTCGATATGATATAGCTAAGACATTTTTCTACAAGCGCAGTAATAACCATTTTTCATTTTGATGACGTCATCATAGTGAAAATTTTGATTAAAGGCCTCATGTCAAAAACTTCATAATTTGCGTGTTATGCCTATAGAAGGTGAATTTAGTTCACGTTATGAATCTACATGATATTGTCTTTTAAGAATTTGTAAGCAGTATGTCGCTTATTTTTGCTCTATTTTGTCTCAAATGTTAGTTGACCAGCCCACCTATACTTGTTCCAAACAAGTATTATATGTCTAGTTAGGTGGGCTGTATCTAATACAGACCACCTTATAATTTTGTTAAAATTGCCTTTATTATTATTATTCTTTATTATTTATTTTTCTTATTTCGACCCACTTTTTTGTGTTCAAGATAATTTGAAAATGGCTCATTCAAATATCTTAAAATTTAACACACATATGTATAGGCACATTCACAAAGCATAGGAAGTTTTTCGACCTTGACCTTGACTGATGACGTCATCTAGGCGCCATTTTGTGAAATTTTCTGAAAATCAACTCATGATCATATCTTCATAACCAAAAGGTATTTCTCATTCATATTTATTATGATCAAGGTCAATATCAGTCCAGTCAATTTCAGGTCAAAAAACGCGCGCGTGCGCGTACGTCCGCGCGTCAATGCGCGCGCAAAATTTTTAAATGCTCAAAATCGTCTCAAATTTATTTTGCATACGTTTCAGGTCATCTTAAGCATTTTATAAAAAATCGCGCGTACGAGCATGCGCGCGCGTTTTCGCGCGTAACACCATTAAAAAACATAGAATCGCCATTTTTTTTTCTTTCATGATATTTCTCATATTTTTTCAAGGAATTTGATTCCATGTTTATCTCTTTATGACCATTATTAACAAGATGAGCGTAAATTCAAGATAAATGTCAGTGCGCGCGAGGTCTTTTAATACATAGCATATATGGGCAAAAACATGCCTATACAAAATCCGTTATAGCTCTTTGGAATGCACCGGGATCCTCAATTTGTTTTCATATTAAGATAGAGTATGAGTCGGAAATATGATTCCATGTCTCATTTGGCCATTAAGTGTATCGTGACATCATCACAATGGCCTTGGAACTCAAAATACGAATTTGCATATTATGACGTCAGCATATTTATGTAAAATTGATTGTATCTCTGTAAATATTGATCAATTTTCTTCAAAATTTCGATATGTTGTAGCTAAGACAATTCTCTACAAGCGCAGTAATAATCATTTTTCATTTTGATGACGTCATCATAGTGAAAATTTTGATTAAAGGCCTCATGTCAAAAACTTCATAATTTGCGTGTTATGCCTATAGAAGGTGAATTAAGTTCACGTTATGAATCTACATGATATTGTCTTTTAAGAATTTGTAAGCAGTATGTCGCTTATTTTTGCTCTATTGTGTCTCAAATGTTAGTTGACCAGCCCACCTATACTTGTTCCAAACAAGTATTATATGTCTAGTTTATTTTTCTTATTTCGACCCACTTTTTTGTGTGCGAGATAATTTGAAAATGGCTCAATCAAATATCTTAAAATTTAACATACATATGTATAGGCATATTCACAAAACACAGCAAATTTTTCGACCTTGACCTTGACTGATGACGTCATCTAGACGCCATTTTGTGAAAAATAACTCATGATCATATCTTCATAACCAAAAGTAATTTCTCATTCATATTTATCATGATCAAGGTCAATATCAGTCCGGTCAATTTCAGGTCAAAAAACGCGCGCGTGCGCGTACGTCCGCGCGTCAGTGCGCGCGCAAAATTTCAAAATGCGCGAAATCGTCTCAAATTTTTTTTTACATACGTTTTAGGCCATTTTAAGCATTTCATAAAAAATCGCGCACACATGCATGCGCGCGCGTTTTCGCGCGTAACACCATTACATAACATAGAATCGCCATTTTTTTTTCTTTCATGATATTTCATATATTTGTTTGTACAATTTGATACCACGTTCATATCTTTATGACCATTAATAACAAGATGAGCGTCCATTCAAGATAAATGTCCGTGCGCGCGAGCTCTTTTAATACATAGCATATATGGGCAAAAACATGCCTATACAAAATCCATTATAGCTCTTTGGAATGCACCGGGATCCTCAATTTGTTTTCATATTTAGATAGAGTATGAGTCGGAGATATGATTTCATGTCTCATTTGGCCATTAAGTGTATCGTGACATCATCACAATGGCCTTGGAAATCAAAATACGAATTTGCATATTATGACGTCAGCATATTTATGGAAAATTGATTGTATCTCTGTAAATATTGATCAATTTTCTTAAAAATTTCGATATGTTGTAGCTAAGACAATTCTCTACCAGCTTTAAAATAACCATTTTTCATTTTGATGACGTCATCATAGTAAAAATCTCGATTAAAGGCCTCATGTCAAAAGGCCTTCATAATTTGCCTTATCCCTATAGAAGGTGAATTTCGTTCACGTCATGAAACTACATGATATTGTTTTTTAAGAATTTTTAAGCAGTATCTCGCTTATTTTTGCTCTATTTTGTCTCAAATTTAAGTTGACCAGCCCACCTATACTTGTTCCAAACAAGTATTATATGTCTAGTTATTTATTTTTCTTATTTCGACCCACTTTTTTGTGTGCAAGATAATTTGAAAATGGCTCAATCAAATATCTTAAAATTTGGTACACATATGTATAGGCATATGAACAAGGCACAGCAAAGTTTTCAACCTTGACCTTGATTGATGACGTCATCTAGGCGCCATTTTGTGAAATTTTCTGAAAATTTACTCATGATCATATTTTCATAACGGTAATTCATTTCTCATTCATATTTATCACGATCAAGGTCAATATGTGTCCGGTCAATTTCAGGTCAAAAAACGCACGCGTCCGCGTACGTCCGCGCGTCAGTGCGCGCGAAAAATTGTTAAATGCTCAAAATCGTCTCAAATTTGTTTTGCATACGTTTCAGGTCATTTAAAGCATTTTATAAAAAATCGTGCGTAAGTGCATGCGCGCGCGTTTTCGCGCGTAACACCATTACAAAACATAAAATCGCCATTTTTTTTCCTTCATGATATTAATTATATTTTTTCAAGGAATTTGATACCATGTTCATCTCTTTATGACCATTAATAACAAGATGAGCGTCAATTCAAGATAAATGTCAGTGCGCGCGAGCTCTTTTAATACATAGCATATATGGGCAAAAACATGCCTATACAAAATTCATTATAGCTCTTTGGAATGAACCGTGACCTTCAATTTTTTTCATATTTAGATAGAGTATGAGTGGGAGATATGATTCCATGTCTCATTTGGCCATTAGGTGTATCGTGACATCATCATAATGGCCTTGGAACTCAAAATACGAATTTGCATATTATGACGTCAGCATATTTATGGAAAATTGATTGTATCTCTGTAAATATTGATCGATTTTCTTCAAAATTTCGATATGTTGTAGCTAAGACAATTCTCTATCAGCTCAGTAATAACCATTTTTCATTTTGATGACGTCATCATAGTGAAAATCTCGATTAAAGGCCTCATGTCAAAAGGCCTTCATAATTTGCGTTATCCCTATAGAAGGTGAATTTCGTTCACGTCATGAAACTACATGATATTGTTTTTCAAGAATATTTAAGCAGTATCTCGCTTATTTTTGCTCTATTTTGTCTCAAATTTAAGTTGACCAGCCCACCTATACTTGTTCCAAACAAGTATTATATGTCTAGTTATTATATAATATTTAAAAACACAATTAATTAAGAGTCAATAGTGTTATAGCACGAGACCTATTTACGGACACATATTTAATAGGAGTGGGGGCATCCATCTTTCTCCAATGATGGCAAATCTATAGGGGTGTGGGGATGGTAAT